>ML787985.1:276750-306034 GCA_009831015.1 Picea engelmannii
ATGGTGACAAAACCAATGCATCATCTAAAATCAACTCAACTAGTCAAACTGAAGTGTCAACTGAAAGAGAATATTCTCCAGGTGGAATATTCTCCCCTAAAATATAGGAGACTGGATAATGAGTAATTATGACTAATAAACATAGAAAAACCTTAGGAAAAAGTAATCCTAAGTGTGTGTGAAGTAACTCCAACATCCCCCCTGAACGTCACTATGGTGAAAATAAAGAATGGATCCTGACAACGAGGCCATGTTAGGTACCTAAATACAAAAGATACATTGGAAATAAAGTGAGGAAAGAGGGAAAATCTCATGGGAAAAATCCCCCCTCAAGGTACAATGTATGTAAAAATAAGAACTACAGTTTCTAGGCAACTGTGTCCTTCACTCCAAGACGACTTCAGAGAGAATGAAACTTCTTCTCAGTGAATGTCTTGGTGAAGATGTATGTCGTTTGTTCTGCTGAAGGACAGAATGGTAAGTCAATGATCCCCTCGTGTACCAAGTCCCAGATGTAGTGCATGTGGATCTCGATGTGCTTTGTCCACTGCCTCTAAACTAGATCTCTGCAGAACTTCAGAGTACTCTGGTTGTCACACCAGATGACGATCGATCGATGAAACTGAATGCCCAACTCAATGAGAAAATGTTGTAGCCACATTGCCTGAATGGTTATGTTAACTACCCCTCTGTACTCTGCCTTGGCTAAAGATAGATAAATGGAATCTTGCTTCTTGCTCGACCAACAGATAGGCCTGGAACCAAGACTGAGCGAGTAACCAGATGTGGACTTGCAATCAGTGTTATCGCCAGCCCACTCGGAATCAGTAAACCTGATGAGATATAATGTAGATTATGTTGCATAATGAATCCCAAAGGTGGTGGTGCCCTGTACGTATTGAAGGATACACTTTGCAACCTTCCAATGTAGCTCATGCGGCTCCTACATGAACCTGGAAATTGTGCCAACTGCATACGAGAGGTCTAGTCTGGAGTGTGTGAGATACAACAAGCTCCCCACTAGCTATTTGTAAAGTGTGTTGTTAACCAGTGGAGTCTCCCCGCCATCCTCAAGTTTGACTTCTGATAGGAAAGGATTCGGAGCAGACTTGCAATCTGTCATGTGAACTCTCTCAAGGTGATCTCATGCATACTTGGCCTAAGACGGTTTGATGCCTGATGCACCTTGACTGATCTCGAGTCCAAGGAAGAAGTGTAGCGGACCCATGTCATTCATAAAAAACATGTCATGTAGAATCCTCTTGACTGCAACAATCATTGAAGTCGAGCAACCGGTGATCAGCAAATCATCAACGTACAGAACTAAAAGTAGAATTGAATCAGTCATCCTGAGCATGTAGACATTCGGGTCTAATTTACAATGTACAAAGTTCTATGACAACAGGTAGGAGTCCATCTTGGCATACCATGCCCTTAGAGCCTACTTGAGGCCATAAAGGGACTTCTTTCGTCGATAGACCAAAGATGAGTCCTGCATAAATCCCTGGGGTTTCTCCATATAGATCTCCTTAGAGAGATCACCATGAAGAAATGCATTCTTCACATCCATCTGATGGACTTCTCATCCTTTGGTTGCCACAATGGAAAGTGCCAATTGTATGGAATCCATCTTTGCTACTGGAGTGAAGGTCTCATCATAGTCAATACCATGCACCTGTTGAAAGCCTTTGGCAACAAGCTCGGCTTTGTATCTGCTAATCTGTCCATCTGTTGCACTCTTGGTCCTGTAGACCCATCTACATCTGACAAGTTTCCTTCCAGAATCAAGGGGAACCAGATCCCAAGTCTGGTTCTCGAGGAGGCAATTGTACTCCTCCTGCATGGCGGATTCCCAAAATGGATTTCCAACAGCCTCACCATAAGACTGTGGATCTGAAGATTGAACCAAGAAAAGATGCCTGGAGGGCAATGGTTCAATGGTGGTGAGTGCAACAGGAGGCTCCTCGAAATCAGATCAAGTCCTCCTAGTATCGGTTGGATCACCAACGAGATCCCCTACATCCTGAAGAGTAGTTTGTGCCCACTTGGGCCTTTGCTCTGGCTCTGCAACTGCATCTGGATGCTCTGACTCTGCATCTGAATGTACTGACTCTGAATCTGGATCATCTGAGTCCTTTGAATCGAAACTCTCATCTGAAGAGGAGTCGACATGTGCATGCTTATCGTCTCGGACAGGTGGAAGAATGAAGGTGCCTGCATGCGGCTGTTGAGGTACATGTGAGACACTTTCCTCGAATTGGACACTACGCTCAATGATGAGTCGATTCGAGGAAAGATCAATAAGCCTATATCCCTTGACACTGTTGGGTATCCAACAAAAATACACTTAGTTCTCTATGGATCAAGTGCCTTACTCTTTTCAGAGGGAATCCAGACCCATGCACGTGAACCGAAAATGAGAAAGTGGGTCACTTCCGGTTTGAGGGTGCTCCAAGCCTCATAGGGGGTCTTATCCTTGACAGATCTATGACGAGATCTGTTTTGGATGTATGTTTCACAGTTAAGTGCTTTGGTCCATAGTCTCTGTCGTAGAGACTTTGCATGCAGCATGCAAGATGTCATCTCCTTTAGAGATCTGTTTTTCCGCTCAACAACTATGTTTTGTTGAGGAGTATAGGGAATTGTGTGATGCAACTGAATCCTCATCTCATGGAAAATATTATGGATCTCATGATTTACATACTCTCCTTCGTTATCAGTTTATAGGACTTTGATATTCTTTCCGGACTGTGTCTCAACCAAGGCTTTGAAATATTTGAGGTGTTGAAAGACCTCGGATTTTTGCCTGATAAAGTAGATCCATGTAAAATGTGAGAAATCATCAACAAAAATGAGAACAAACCTCGCTTTTTTTATCAATGGATGCGGAAAAGGACCCATGAGGTCACTGTGGATCAGATCTAAATGTGTGGAGGCTCTCTGAGACTTTCCCTTGTTGAATTTTTCTTGAGGGTGTTTCCCGAGAACACATCCCTCACACACTCCCTTGGAGAAATGGATGTCTGGTAGACCATCAACCAATCCATGCTTGCTAAGTTGTTGCATGTATCTGAAATTCAAATTTCCAAACCTTTCGTGCCATATCCTACTACTTTCATCAGCATGAGTAAGCAGTAAAGCAGAATCAGGTTCAATGAATTTAGAAAAAGTATACAATTTAGACTGATGATTTACCTCACCGTTAGAAATCCTAGAGTTGGTTTGCATGTCATAGATGTCCATGGAATTTGGTGTGAATATGACTTTATTTCCGGTGGCGAAATTCGTCTTTTGATACAAAAAGAGAAGGTTGACAGAAAGTTTAGGAACGTTTAACACATTCTCGAAGCTTCCGTTGGTGAGTTCAATCCTTCCTTTGCTGGTGACTTCGACAGAAGAGTTGTCCCCCATCAGAATAGGAGGACCTTTGCATGCATCCAATGAAGAATATAATGCTTTTGAGGTAGCCATGTGATGTGATGCACTTGAATCAACGATCCAAGCATTGGGAGAGGAGTTGATGGCAATCAAGGCATGGCTAGAATTACCTTTCTTGGAATTCGGATCTTCTGGCTTATTCTTCTTGGCACCCTCAGGGATGCGATCTCCAAGGTTGTTTTGTGGAAGTATTTGAGATATCATATCTATTTTTTTTTCCATGCATGCGGATTCTGGATGGAATCCTTTGTGACAGTACGTGCATTTCTCCCCTTTTCTTCCCTTTTCCCCTTTGGATTTGGAGGCATCGGTGAAGGGTTTTGTGTACCCTCCCTTCTTCGGATGTGCATGAGCATTTTGTTTATATTTATCTTTAGATTTCTGATATTTTTGGCTGCCATCATGCACATTGATTACATGCGCCCTTGGGCCTTTGATTGTGCCCATGTTGATGAGCTTGGTTTGCTCTTGTGTCAGTGCTTCGATAAAGTCCTCAAGAGAAGGCATTCTCCAGGTGGCTCCAGAGGTGAATCTGACATAATGGAATGTGGATACGTATACAGATAATTCAGGACCAATCTTGGAGATAATGGTGAGAACCATTTGTTTCTCCTCCTTCTATTTATCAACCCCACAAGCTTTGAGTTGCGACAGTAAATCCTTGAATTTTGTAAAGAAATCTTGGATATTTTCGAAGCTTTTTGGATCCAATGTGAGAAAATCCACCTCCAACATGTGTCCCCTCATCTCATCTTGTTTTCCAAAGAGCCCTTCCAAGGTGTTCCATGCCTCATTGGGAGTCTTACAGGAAGATATGTGAAAAAGGAGATCGGGAGAAATAAGACTGCAAATTGTTATGAGTGCCTCATCCATGTGATTTAAGTACTTGGATTTTTCTATGGTTGATGTCAGTTCTGTATCTATATTCAATTTTAACCTATACAACCCTCAGGTTCGTACATGTATGGATATTTTCTCCTTCCATGCAAAATAGTTGTAAGGTGTAAGAATGAATTCTTTTCGGAAATCCATCTTTCCACTGTCTTCAATCTTTTGTACCTGCAAAAAAAATTGGTGTAGACTTTGCTTAGCAGTCCGTCGGCTCTGATACCATGTAAATGTGTTGAACCTACACATAATATATCTAGATAAAAAATAATACACACATTTGCAAAGAGAATTTGAGAAAGAAGGATAAGGAGAGAAAGAATGAAAGAAATACCATTAACTGTTGTGAATAATGAATAATGTACACATGATATACTCTGTATAACTCAATGAATGTGCACTGGAGCAGAACCAATGTGCCATAGTGGTCATCTAGAGTGATCTGGACACACACCAGTAGTTACGGGAATGAACTTCCACCTAGTCTAGTCTCTCAGGCAGTTACGGGATTGAATTGCCACCTAGTTGAGTTAACTAGTAAACTAGTCTTTAGTTAACTGACTGAACAGAGAGTAGTGAGGAGTTAACTCAAGAAATCAATGGTAATGCGCCAATATGGTGATGATCCCAAGGAAAGTGTGAATTCATTGGTGATGATCCCAATGTTGCATGGTGACAAAACCAATGCAGCATCTAAACTCAACTCAACTAGTCAAACTGAAGTGTCAACTGAAGGAGAATATTCTCCAGGTGGAATATTCTCCCCTAAAATATAGGAGACTCGATAATGACTAATTATGACTAATAAACAAGGAAAACCCTTAGGAAAAAGAAATCCTAGGTGTGTGTGAAGTAACTCCAACAATTTTACCCTTGTAATGATCAAAATAAATTATGAATTAGAATAGCAACAAAAATTATTTCTATTATTATTTATATTTTTGTATTAAAAGTAATTTCTTACCTTAAAGTTATTTAATAACATTGATGTTAATATTGTGTTAGTACTATATTTTACTATAGGAAGTTGGAGTCATTTTAAAGTCCACAAGAGAAAATATTTCATTATTAAATCTAAGTTTACCCTTATATTATAATGATCAAAATAAATTATGAATTAAAATAGCAACAAAATTTATTTATATTATTATTTATATTTTTGTATTAAAAGCTAAGTAACTTATCAATTAAGAATTAGAATAGTGACAAAGTAGTACAATTTATTTTTTTTGGCTACTAGAGGGAAAAAAACAAAGTGAACTAGATATTGCAAGTGCTTAGTGTTTATTCATAATGTGTTTGAACATATTATATTTTTTTTCCAGGGAAAAAATTTGTAATTTTATTAAAAAGGTATAAAATTACATTCGCAGATATATATTTGTTATTTGAAGACAGCCAAAATATATATTGTCTGTATAGTTTCACTTCCATTTATGAAAATTTCTTCATAACAAAAATGACAGTCAAGATAATAATCTTGTTTTTTACCCATATACCATCTAGTCATACACATAGATACACAAAATAGCATGATTTTTACATCATTTTTACAATTGTAGTCCGTCATAGAGTCCAAAAAAGGATGCATTTCTTTATATTTGTCCATCCTGAAAGGGCCTGTGATAGTCAAAATTGCCTTCCATTGTGTGTTCTGTGATGTGCCAACTTCCATATTCTAGCTGGGTGGCTTCTTTGGAAAGTCGATAAGCCAGTGTGTTCCTTTCCCTGAAGATATGAGAGAGAGAAATAGTGTCAAAGGTGTATATAATCCTCAATACTTCTGTGAGATAATCTCTAAGTCTAGCCATATGGAAGTATTGCTCATGATTCGCCTAGTTGATAATAAGCAAGGAGTCCACAAAGACTTGTAGTGAGGTACAACCTTTTTCTGTTGCAAATAGGAGTACCAATTTTAAGGCTAGAAGTTCAGAGTAATTGTTTGTGTCATTCCCCAACCCAACCCTGATACAGAAGTAATGTTGTTCGGTAAGATAAATGCATCCCCCCCTCCCATGGTGTAAATGATCTCTCAAGGCCGCTCCATCGAAAAAATCCCAAGGCCTTCCTTTGTCGATCTATTCCCCCTGAGATCTTTGAGCAGTGCCCCTTCCCAGTCTCTCTCCCGGTTGGAGATATTCGATAATACTTAAGCAATTTGCGGCCACCCAAAGTGGTGTTTGAGGTTCATCCTGGAAGAGTGTGGTATTTCTAGCTATCCAAATCCCCCAAGAAGCAACGATGGGAAAGGATTTTAATTTTTTGGGAGTCCTCGAGGATAACCAGTCTTTTAAAGCTTTTTCAAACGATTCTCCTTGCCAATGGCCAATGGCAGTGTTTAATTTGGATGCTTCCGCCCAGACTGATGAGGTGAAAGGACAAAGCATAAATAAATGGTCAGTTGATTCCCCCTGCGCTCTGCAAAGTGAGCACCAGCTCGGGCCATGGAATTGTCTTTTTTGGAGTGTGTCCCACGTAGGAATTTTGTTTTCTAGGATTGTTCAAGCCAAGATTTTGCCTTTTGCTGGAAAATTTTGTTTCCAAAGTTTCCTCCACCACCACTTATCTTCTTGTTGTAGTGGTTCAATGCTTAGTTGTACATATCCAGCTTTTGGAGTGTATATGCCTCCCGGGTCTCCATCCCAAATGAGCTCATCCTCTCCATCAATCAATCTAATATTTTCTCTCCTAAGTGCACTGAGATAACGGTCCCAGAGAATAGCTTCAGGCTCGTCTAATCCCAAGGTTCTTCCACTTTTCCAGCCTTGTTGCCACATAGTTGTGTGGAGGGGGTCAGCAACTTAGGACAGGCAGTAAAATCCCCCACAGTCTAAGGTTGTGCAGAGTTCAGCTGGAAGGATGTGTTCTCTTAGGTATCCTGCCCAGGGATCTCGTCCAATTCTGAGCGAGTTTCCAGACCCTACCATCCAAGCTAAATTGTTTTCAACGACAGCAAAATCTCATTGTATCGACTGCCACATTACTGAGATCCTCGTCATTCGAGTGTTTGGGCTCCTGATCCATTCTAGTAAAGAGAGTGGGGCCACATATTTTAGAAGGGCAACTTTGGTCCAAAATCTTTTTGTTGTAATCAGTCTCCACACTAATTTTGCCACAAGAGATTTTGAGAACAGAAAAATATTTTTTAGACCCCATCCTCCCAAGGCCTTTGGTTTGGCAATTCTCTCCCATCGAACCCAAGGCATCACCCAGTTTTTTGATTTCC
The DNA here is from genome assembly GCA_009831015.1 of Picea engelmannii. Lineage (NCBI taxonomy): Eukaryota > Viridiplantae > Streptophyta > Pinopsida > Pinales > Pinaceae > Picea > Picea engelmannii. The sequence goes on from ML787985.1 coordinate 284,303, forward strand.
TCCTCCAAAGGTAAGAGAAACATATCCTTCTTGATTTTTCTAAAATTCCTTTTGGGATCCAAGAGAAGGACATCCAATATACGGGGATTGCTTCCAGAACTAACTTGACTAATACCAACCTCCCTGCCCTTGATAACCATTTATTGCTCTAGACTTTCAGTCTTTTTCCAACTTTGCCAATAGCCACATCCAGTCAGTCTTCTGATAGTCATTTGGTTTTAAATGGAAGCCAAGGTATTTGAGTCCAGTCGCAATTCTAAAAAGTGTGACACCCTCCAATAAAGTGTCAGCATCTCACTTCGAGCCATCACAAAAGATTAGTATATCGTCAAAAAAGAGTAAGTGGGTAATGGTCAGCCCATTAGCGATTTTTATACTAGAGAATCTTCCACCCAAATTTTCCTATGTCGGGTAGTGACTAAGGATTTCAGCTACCAGAGGAAAAGTAAAGGAGAAAGAGGACATCCCTGTCGGATTCCTCTTTCCACTTGGAAGAAAGTTGTGGCAGAGCCATTGAGTAGAATGGAGAAGGAAACCGAGCTCAAACATGCCATTACCCAGTTGGAAAATTCCATCCCAAATCCCGGGTGTATCAAAATCATTCTGAGGTATAGCCAGATTACCTGATCAAAAGCTTTGGATAAATCTATTTTCACCATAGCTTCTTTAAGTTTCTTCAGTTTAATGTTGTGTAGTCCTTCTTTTGAAACTCTAATAGCCTCATGTATCTGTCTGCCTTCAAGAAAACCAAATTGTTCATAGGAGATGTTTTTTGAGAGGATCACCTTCAGCCTTCTATTGATTACCTTTGAGATAATCTTGTACAAATAGTTGCATAAGGAGATAGGTCGTAAATCTTCAAAGGATGAGGGATTGTCTGTCTTTGGGATGAGCATTATGAAAGTAGCGTTGATTGGATTGTGTATATGTCCTCTCATCCTCGATTCCTCAATCACCTTCAGTAAATCAGATCCAAGAATATCCAATCATCCCAGATAGAATTCAATAGGCCAGCCATCAAGTCCAAGGCTCTTCCCTTTTTGAAAAGAGTGTAATACTTCTATCAGATCTTTTTCTGTGACAGGGGTCATTAAGGACCTGGCTTCATCCTCCTCAACAAATCAGGGGAATAGCTGAGCCACCTTAATAATTTCCGCAATGGACGTCTCCCCTTGATCTTTAAAAAGTTCCTTAAAATGATCGGTGCCCAGATCGGTTAGTTCTTTGAAATTTTTAACTTTTCCCCCCCTATGATCCCTCAGACTCCAGATGGTGTTGGCCATCGTCCGACCTTTGGAAAATGATTGAAAAAAATTGGTGTTTTCGTTGCCATAAGCTATCCACAATGCCCTGTTCTTTAACCTCCATTGTGCTTCTCTTTTTTCAAGAATAACCCTGCGCCTTTTTTCCAATCCAAACAAGTGTTCTTTTGCTTCCTGACTATAGAACCCCTAGCCTGCCCCATCTTGTAGCTCTTCAACCGTAGAATCAATGTCACTCAGCTCCCGATCGTCTTTAATCTTTTTCTCTCTGGCCCAACCTTTAGTTGCTTGTTTGAGTCTTTTGAGGTTCTCGACAAAAAGTACTGTCGCTGGGACCTGGGTTTGTTCTGGTATGGTTACCCACAAAGTCCTTACTAATTCATGTAAGGTTGGATATGAGAGCCAGCCATCTAAGAATTTGAAGGGGATGGACACCCTGTTGTTTTTTGCTCGGAATTCAATCAGAATCAGAAGATGATCTGATTCTCCCCCAAAAGTAACCCATTGTCAAACCAAATCATAGGATTCTAGAAGGTCGTCAGTCAGTAAAAATCTATCCAGTTGTTTAGCCACTCGGTCATCACCAACCCATCTGTTGCACCAGGTGGGAATTAGTTTTTGAGGTTCCACGTCCACCAACCCCACTTGGTTCAGAAAATTAAGAAAGAAGTTGTTTAAGGGATCTTGTACAGCTCGAGGACCCCACACCTCCGAGGCTCCTAGAGAGAAATTGAGATATCCACCAAGTAGGAAGTCCTTTTCCTTAAACCACTCGCACTCAGCTAAAGAGTTCCAGTAATTTTGTCGATCCTGATGAGGTCCATAGATGTTTATAATAGTTAAGTTGTGGCTAAGGTCTGTAGAAAATATAGTTAGACCAATCCCCGAGACAAAACCCTAAACACTTTCCAACTTGCAGTTCCTTTTCTTCCACCCTGTGCTCAGTCCCCCCAAGCGGCCTCTGGCATCCACAGCTACAAACATCCAACCCGAGAATAGATTTTCCAAGGCCTTTACCACTGATATGTTATCCCCTAAATTTTATTGTAGAAGAATGACCTCTGGCGAGCTTTGTTCAACCAATCTTCGTAGGGATGATTTTTTTTACGGGTTCGCCAACCCCCAACAATTAAAAGAAAGGACCTTCATGAGGTAACTCCTTCCTGGGGAGGCTTTTCTCTAAGCGCCCATTCAATAGAGTATTGTCTGCCATAAGCCAGGTCAATTTTGGCCTGATCTTGTGCTAGATATAAATGATATTTTCTTCCCCTGCCTTTACCCACCGAGAAATATCGAGGTAAATGCCCCAAGCCCCAGCCATCTAATGGCTAATAACCACTCTCCAGGAGGTCCTCCTTAACCATCGATCTACTCCTCAGATGGTAGCGAACTTTGTTTTCTTTCGAAGAAGAGTCAGTTGAGGTGGAGGGTGTGGTATGGGCAGAAGCATGGGTGGAAGGAAGAGTTGTTGCAGAGGAAAGCGGAGGATGTGAGCCCAAAGGTAGGTCTGGGGTCAGAACTTCTCCTACTGGTGGGTAGGTTTGACTTGTGGTTAACAAGACCGCAATCAACATTGGATCCTCCTTCGTCCCCAAGTTTAGAGAAGGTGTAACCATCAAGGGAGCAAAGACCGACAAAGTGGAGGAAAGGGGGCAAAAGAGAGAGGGCAAACTAACTAGAGGTTGACTCATCCCACCCATATATAGAGAAGGGGCCGCAGTGTTCACATCCAGATCAATAAACTTCAAAGACGAAAAGGGAGAGGAAGTAAAGGAATATACAGGAAAAGTTGACATACCCATTAGTTCTTGTTCACGTCCGAGGAGGTTTCCCATAGAAGGAGAGGAAAAATGACCCATTGTCGGACGCAAAATAGTTCCATCCCCCTGTAAACTCAAGTCATTCATGCCTGGACCTTTTATACACTTGGACTCTGGAAGTGGCAACTCCCTTCCCTTTGTCTTTCTGGAGTCCAAATGATGTTCCAATTTCTTTCTCAGAGGAGAGGAGGAGGAAATTTTGCCTTTTGCATTCTGATCATTGCCTTTGAAAGGCAGAGGGAAATTTGCAACACCATGGCCATAAACATGGCGTCTGTGGCATCTGAATGGAATTCCTTCATAGTCTAAAGTTTGAACAAAAGTCTCGGTCGTCGATTCGATAGTAATCTCTTGTAGTAAGCCCTTCCTCAAATTTATCTTGACCAGAATGTGGGCCACCATCATGTATACTGTGTCTTCAAAGGACATATTAGCTTCGAGATAACTTCCCAACAGATTGTCAATGGCCGCAAAACAGTGTGTGTTCCAGAATTGCATCGGAAGCCTCGGGAGCCTGACCCATATGGGTTCCTCGTCAATTTGTTCTCTCTTTGCATCAAAAGTTGGGGTCCAGCATTTGAGTAAAGTGGGGGTGTCCGCAAAGCTCCAAACCTTCTTTAAGACCCAATCCACATCCTTCGAGGAGGAGAAGACGAAGGCAAACCATCCTCTGGTGAGTAGGCGAATTTGAGGCATCTTGGAGATCTTTGATAGCCAGGTTTTGGTTACCCAGTCCTTAAGAAAAGGCATACCCAATTTCTTGCCTCGAACTCATCCCACCACTGCCCTTTCTATGAAATTCAATACTCTATACATGGCGACGTCCTCACCGAAGACCAGTCGCTCAGAACCAGCCCTGTCATGAGCACACCAAATGACTTTTGTGTGTCGACCTTCCACGCTAATCAGGTCCTTGGTCGTCTGCTCCCCCCTTTGAGAAGTTATGGTAGGCAAGAACTCCTTTTGTTCAAGAGTAGTAACAACAGGTCTAATAGAAACGTCCCCACTACAGGAGACCCCAGGTCCCCTATCCCCACCCTGCTCTGCGTCCACCAGAAGATCTAATGGTGAGAAAACCAGAGGGGAGTTGAAACCTTCTGTGAGCACGACCAGACTATCTGTGGTAGCTACCTATGACAATGTCGAAAAAGGGACGCTAAAGCAGGTTGAAAGCTCCCCCGAAGAAAACCCTAGACCCCCATCGAAAACTCTAGTTGTCACAGTGTAAAAGGAATGTTCCCCACCCCATCCATCAGTGTAAGTCGGTCTTCCCGTGAATGGCAGTTGTTGCTCCAATGAGAGATTCGGGCCTGTCCAATCTGCCAATGAAACCCCTGAACCCCCAACCTCCACACTTCGAGGTATACACTGTTCGCTGACTGCTTGCCTTCGAAACTCGATCCCACTCAATTCCCCTGACCCACCTGTCTCCTACTAGTCTCCTGAAAATGCGTCACCAGTCGAGGTCGCCAGATGAGGTAAGGTGTGTCCCTTACCCCCAGAAAAAATGATGATTCCCTTCTTCAATGGTGACTCCATGTTCGGAAACTGACCAAGCTACGATGCCTGTTCCCTGGATGCTACACTAGTGCCATTTTTCATGGTATCCTCGAACCTATCAGAGAGAAAGTAAACCCTAACCCACAAGAAACCCTGTAGCTTCATCCTCTCCGTTCCTCTTGAACATATTATATTGAAAAGTACACATTAATATTCCTCTAAAACTTAGATTCCTTACACAATTTATGTTATCATTAATATTTATATTTTTGTATTAAAGCAAAGTTTATCAAAATTTGACTCATGAATAATAGTTTGTGTAAGAAATTTCTTACCTATAAATTAGTGTAATGATGTAGTAATTGTGTTTGTTACTATTATTAACCATTTTTATAATTGACACTAAGTAACTATTTCATTTGTGTTGTATAATGTTCACACCACTTTAGAGTTTGCAAGTTGGTTAACTATCAAAATAAAATTATGATGAATTAGAATGCAACAAAGTAGTACAATTTGATTTATATCAAATATAATAAGGAATGTTAGGGAAAACTCATTTTGTACTATATTGCAAGACTTATCTAGTATCTATTCATGAAGTCTTTAAATGTTTTATATTGAAAATAATACTAATTAGCTACTTCAATATAGTTTTAATATGCCAAGTCTAGAAAATGTTTTCAAGTGCATTATTGGATTTGAGTATGCAAGGTTGATATAGTGAGAAGTTATATTGATCTAAACAAAGCATTGAAAAGTTAAATATTGAATGGTGTCGTGTAATTTGCATAAAGCATCGTCACATGAATACATTGAAGTTGAACCAAAATTTGCATATATGTATTAAATAATATAAAACTCCTCAAAAAATAATATGAAGAGAATATTTGATATACAACAAACATTGAAAAGTGTATCTTCGTGTATATTAGTAGATCCTTCAAAGGACAAAATTACATTCATGAATCATCTCCACATGATCTCATGGTATTCGCTCAAGTAGATCAAGTACAACTTATACACCACATTTATTTATCTTGGTCTTCTTGCAATGTTCTTTCTTTGGCATCCATGCCCAAACTGTGGTATTAATTGGAATAGATCCAAATTATGTGTCATCAGTATTTGGTACCCAATATTGTTCTAATATTTTTCCCTTGTATTTCCCTAAATTAGGCTTCCACCAATCAACCTTTACATGAAGAGTCTCGCTTTAATTGTCTTGGAAGACATTCGAAGTGGATTTTGCCATCCAAATCATCTCCCCTTCATCCTCATTTCCTTATCTAACTAGAAACATATTTCATTTCTCGACATCAATCATAGGATTGAATGTTGGTTTTGGCTTGTTGCACTTGGGTCCAACATATACTGGTTCATTTGTCACATTATCAAAATCCCCATCCATAATACTTGAGATTGCATGGAGTGCATTATGGTTAGCATTGACATTTTGTCTTGTCTTTGGCCAGAAATTATTAGAAGATAAATCACTCCCTTCCATTATTGTATGATCATTGTAGATTTCATCTAATGTATCAAGAACTCTTTCCCAATACTCTATTTTTCCATTCCCTTGTAACAATTGGTGAATCATCATTGCCAATAGTGTCTTTCCACATTTTTATGTATGATGTTATTCCTTCCTTTAGTTATTTTAAATAGACATAATTCTCTTTGGGACCTAAGAAAGATGGATTCCTTGTGGGCAATTTAGGTCAAACTTCCTCATTTATATTCCACAACTCAAGTGGTTCTAACCACTCAATATCTCCGATGTATTCTTTGTACCCGAGTACTGGAACATCATTCAGTACAAGAAATTGGAAGTATTGGACATCAAGATGTTCGACTGGTGCATTTTTCCCTCCTTGATGTATCCATTAAGGAAACTTTTGAAGTCACACACCTTGTCAATCAATGTAGGTGGAAACTATCGTTTTTCTTCAATCGTGCGATATGTATCCATCATTTCAGGAAGAGAATATATGTGTTTACTTTTCAAGTTGGAAGACATTCTTCTATAGGCTCCATCTATGTCTTCATGAGTGTGTCCCACAAGCAAGAACCCAACCTCAATAGTTATGAAGACACCAAGTGCAGTTAAAAGAGATAGAAACATGAAAAGATAATGATTCTTATTATCACTTGCAACAATGTCCAACTGTAACAACAAAAGTGAAGGAAGAGGTTTAAAAGCAACATTCTGATTTTTTGATCTTCCATGAGATAGAAAATCATCCTTGTACACTCTACATTTTTAGTAAATTCAATTGTCTAGTAATGCATTTGAGAGTGGGTTTCTAGAACTTCCACTCTCATAAAGCAAATCACCATACATATCAAGGTGTGTCTTCAAGGTCCCTCAAGCACTTTGCAAGGAATGTAATGGTAAATTGTGATCCCATATGTACAAATGGTAGGGAGAAATGACCAAAACTTTATGTCTTATGCCCATGGGTTAGCATACTTGTTAATGACAAACCCAAGTTTGTTCTTGCAATAGACTTCGATTTGAAATGTAGCCTTGGGATTGAAGTCTTTGTTTTTTTTCCATTTTATCATGGATAATGCTCAAATACTCTTTTGGAAACCGCTCTGACATAATTGTGTGGGCATAGTAGCAATATCTTCCACACATAGCAATCTTGTTATTTTTGTTAAATCTACCTTGTGCCTTTTCTTCCAACTCTTTTGTAGTTGTTGACTTCATATATTCTTTCAACACGATACATTCACTACATTTACTAAAGTAGGTATTCTTTGAGAATGCCACATCTCGAAAATGAGTATACTGGATCTTGCACATTATTGGTTGTGATAGTAATGGGTAATTGAGATTTTAAAGAGCCTCATTGATCTCATTTAACAAATAAATATGTGTGTAAGTAGAAGGAAACAATCTTAAAGGAGAAGACCTTCCATCTTCTTCAACTTGATGTGTTTGGTTTGGTGAATAATCTGAATTATCCATTACAACTCTGTGTAATATTTATATGGCTGCCATAGTATGTGCACGTGCTTTGCATGTGTTGGTGTTATCATGAATGGATTTTATGTGTCCATGCTGGAAATAATGTTGGTAGTTATAGAAGGTGCTTTGAGGAATGTACCCTGCTTTCTTACAAATAATATTACCATTAAAACTCATGTCCTTTACTTTTCTAACAATAGGAGGTAGGCCATGGCCATGGCTTTCTGACATGACTACGTTTGAAAGGAGTGAATTCAAAACAAATTCCATAATACCATTTTTATTTATGTGTTTAATACCCCTTCTAGTAATTGTGATGGCCTTCCTATCCACATGTTGAATCAGAAAATCTTGTTTACAACATTCATCCACTACCAAAAGTCAGATTTCTCTCTTCATCTATCTTTGTTTAACATTTTGCAACTTTTTTTGTAGCCATATCTTGTTTAATCTTTTTATATGGCCTCGTTACATGCATCTCATTTGAGTCTAGCTCTTTTTCATTATAAGGATACCCATCCCATTTGTTTAAGGGACTTGTGTTCTCTATCACATCCCATATCACCATTTCCTTGGGTGGTTCCTTGAACTTTTCCTTGACCCTTAACAACTCACCTTTGTTGTCCACCAACTTATTTATTGGTCATCTAACCAAACAATGTATATACTTGTATCCCCAATCCTACATATTTCACAATTTCCATGTATTTCTTCCATGCAAACACTGCAGTACATTTCACCTAGTGTTTCACCCTCAACCATGTCATCCTCGTGGACATTAACTATCATTCATTTGGAAATGCACATGCTTGTTCCCATGTATCCATGTGTAAGAGAAACCCTTGTACATGTGAATGTAACCCTATATTGGGGAATATTTATGGGATGATCATGATAATGAAGTACCAAATCTGATTCTGGCCAAATCTCATAAGATTCCAATGCACCCCCTATTGTATGCTCAAGTCCTGTTGGATGTGGTAGAGGAGCATCATGTTTTAACACCTTCTCAATTTTAACCATTATGCATCCTTTCTTTCCCATCCTTCCATGCACCTTATGACCAAGCTCTATATTGAATATGGAACCCTCACCCACCTTCATTCCACGTTGTAGAAGATCAACTTTGTCTCCAATAGACATTTGCACCTGTACACCAAATTAAAGAAAGTCAGTATTTTCTATAAAAAAAAACATTCATTATAGTATCATAAACACTTAACAGTATTTTCTAAAAAAAAACATTTAGTATACTATCAATAACACTTAACACATGCTTTGAGATTTTTCTTTACCTATGTTGTGCCTCAAATCCATGATCTTCCATGGATGTATGTCTCCTTCATCAACATCTTCCACAATCAAATGTGGTTGAGTGACATCAATTATCAAAACCATAACATAGCCTGCATTAACCCTTTCTCCTCCATAAAAGTCCCAATGTATGTAGATTCAACCCTTCCTAGCCCAATAACTTGACCATTAATTAGGAGGTCAACATAGTCCCCTTTTGTCAAAATTATATTTTCCATTGTAACTCCTATGAATTATGTAACACACAATTGAATTGTAATTTTTAATTAAGGTTAAACCATGCAAAGTGTCTCTTATACTTTAGCAAAAAAACAACCTTCAAAAAAGTAATATAGTTGCAATAATTAAAAATGGTATGGCAGTGATTTTGTACGCAATGAAAACCCTTTCCCCACCATCCACCAAAACGAACTTTACATATAAATTGCACATAAAATATATATGAAGACCTGACAATTAGAGATCCAAGTCGTATCAGAGAATGAAAATTGTCAACTCATATCAAACCACCAAGTTCTTATTTAACTATGGAGATGTCGCTTGTTTTATTGATGTGTGTGCATGAATTGTGCTCATAAGAAATTTTCAAAAGTTGTAGAGCCACAAGGTCCTTTGGAAAATCAAAGAAAGTCCAATATGGATGTTACGTTAAATTTCAAACAAGTCCCATGAGAAGGAGCATTGATATTTATAGCTAGCTTAGTGAGGATGTTTAATGTCTAAACGTGATAAATTGGAAGCCAAGCTAGAGATTTTCTTCCAAATAGAAGTTTTGTTAATATAAATACTAGATAGTTCTCATTTTTATTCTGAAAGTTAGGAAATCTCATTAGAATATTTAATTTGAATGTTAGGACTCCCTACCTAAACTCATCTAAGGACATACTCTTTAAGATGGATACATAGGGATGTTGAACTTTAGAACCTCAAAAAGTGTAGATTTAAGGTTTGTCAGACAGTTATGTTGATGAGGTAGAGTGTGATCCTGTACCTCTAGTCATTAGTGAAATTGTTTTTGGAATCCCTTAACTATACAACATAGATACCATATTCTTTAGGAGAGAAAAATAATACATCTTGTTAAAATATCTAGTCTTGTTACTTTAATAGTTGCATACTTGTGCATTGGAATCAAAGTATAGTATACTTAATCATACATTATTCTTAAACTTCAAAATTGTATGGAGATCACACAATTCGATGTGGCTCAAAATATTGTGATTGGATCATTGTGTTTGTGCCAAAAGGAAATCTATAAACCATTAGCTTTATTTCCAGCTCAAGCACAAGTGCAAAACCAACAACAACATCATATTTAAATACACTACTTATTGCATCATCGTGGATCCTTGTAGCTTGTTCCAGATCCAAAAGTGGACACTCAAAGACAAAACACTAACCATGGTGATCATTAGGACAAAGTCACCCTTGAAGAATTGATTGCATAAGCATAATCGCATTACCAACAACAAAATTACACTGTGAAAGAAAGTTAGCACTTGCTAGCTTTCCTTATAGCACGAACATAAATGCATTCCCAAAAACAATATTGCACCATGAAGGAAAGTTAGTGCTTGCTAGATTTTCTTCTAACACATTGCCAACAACCACATTACACCATAAAGGAAAATTTTCTTTCTAGCACAAGGACAACAACATTGCCCACACAAACATTGCACAATGAAGGGAAGTTAGCACATGATAGATTTCCTTCTAGCACTAGCATACATGTTTTTTCTAACACAAAAACAACAACATTGCACAATGAAAGAATACTTGTGAATGCTAGCTTTCCTTCTAGCATCAATAGAAGCACATTGAAAACAACAACATTGCACCATTAAGAAAAGCTAGCACTTCCTAGTTTTACTTCTTGCATAAGCACAAACACATTTTCATCAACAACATTCTAGTGTAAAGGAAAGCTAACATACACTAGTTTTCCTTCTAGCAAAAAATCAAGTGTATTGCCAACAAAAATATTGCACTGTTAATGAAAGCCAGCACATGCTAGCTTTCCTTCTAGTACAAACAAGTATAGTGCATTGCTAAGTAATGTTTTGCATCGTGAAGGAAAGCTAGTGCATGCTAGCTTTCCTTTTAGCATAAGCATAAGCACATTGCCAACAACAATAGTGCACCATGAAGGAAAGTTGGCGTCTTCTAGTTTTCCTTCTAACATATTGGCAACAACAATATTGCACTGTAAAGGAAAATTTTCTTTCTAGCACAAGATCAACAACATTTCCCACAACAAAATTTCACAATGAAGGAAAACTAATGCATGTTAGTTTTCTTTCTATCATCAGTACAAGCACATTGCCAACAACAACACTGGAACGTGAAGAAAAGCTAGTTCCTACTATTCTTGCATAAGCATCAATGCATTTCCAACAACATTCCCCTAATAAGGAAAGCTAGTGCATGCTAGCCTTCCTTCTAGCACAAGCACAAGTGTATTGCCAACAAAAACATTGCACTATAAAGGAAAGAAAACACATGCTAGCTTTCCTTCTAGTACAAGCACAAGTGTATTGCCAAGAAATACATTGAATCATGAATGAAAGCTAGCAGGAAAAAAAAATTGTAGCACAAGAACAACAACATTTCCCACAACAACAATGCACAATGAAGGAAAGTTAGCACATTCTAGCTTTTCATCTAGCACTAGCACAAGCGCATTGCCAACAACAACATTGCATTGTGAAGGAAAGCTAGCATATCTTCTTGCAAAAGCACTGACACATTTCCAACAATAATATTCCACTGTGAAGGAAAGCTAGCGCACACTAGCTTTCCTTCTAACACAAGCACAAGTGCATTGCCAACAAAAACACTGCACTATGAATGAAAGCTATCATATGTTAGCTTTCCTTCTAATACAAACAAAAATGAAAGCTAGCACATGCTAACTTTCATTCTAGTACAAGCACAAGTGCATTGTTAAGAAATACACTGCATCGTAAAGAAAATCTAGCACCTACTAGATTTCCTTTGGCTTTCTCCTTCTTGCACAAGCATAAGCATTTTTCAAACAACATCATTCCACTGTGTGTTATATTTATGCCTTGCACAAGCACAAGTACATCTCGAAAAAAATCATTCCACCATAGGGAAATGCTAGCACATGCTAGCTTTCTCTCTTGCACAAGTACAAGCACATATTGAAAAATATCATTCCACCCATGGAAGAGCTAGCGCATGCTAGTTTTCCCTCTTGTACAAGCACAAGTGCATATCTAACAACATCATTCCACCAGGGGAGAAAGCCAACATGTGCTAGCTTTCTGTAGTGCATATCGAACAATATACCTCCACCATGGGGGAAATGTAGCACATGCTAGCTTTCCCTCTTGCAAAAGCACAAGCACATCACGAACAACATCATTCCACCGTGGGGGAAAGATAGTGCACTCTAGCTTTCCCTATTGCAAAAGTGCAAGCACGTCTCGAACAACATCATTCGAATGTAAGGGAAAGCTAGTGTGTACTAGTTTTCCCTTTTGCACAAGCATAAACTTATCTCAAACAACATCATTCCACCGTGGCGGAAATCTAGCACATGCTAGCTTTTCGTCTTGCACAAACACAAGAACACCTCGAACAACATCATTCCACTATGGGGAATGCTAGTGCATGCAATTTTTTCATCTTGCACAAGTGCATCTCAAACATCATTCCATCGTGGGGGAAAGATATCACATTCTATCTTTCCTTTTACACAAGCACGAGTGCATCTCGAACAACATCATTCCACCGTGAGGGAAAGTTAGCGTGTGGTATATTTCCCTCCTTCATAAGCACAAGTTCATCTCAAACAACAACAGTCCATCATGGGGAAAAGCTAGTGTGTGCTAGCTTTCCCTCCTTCACAAGCAAAAGTTCATCTCGAACATCATTCCACCGTGGTGGAAAGCTAGTGTGTGTTATCTTTCCATCTTGCACAAGAATAAGTGTTTCTCAAATGACATCATTCCACCATGGGAGAAAGTTATCTCAAAAAGTATGATTCCATCTCAAAATGTATCATTCCACCGTGGGAGAAATCTAGCGCTTGCTAGCTTTCCCGCTTGCACAAGCACAAGTGCATCTCAAACATCATTCCACCGTAGGGAGAAACTAGCTCCTGCTAGCTTTCCCTCTTGCACAAGCACAAGCACATCTTGAACAACATCATTCCAACATGTTAGCTTTCCCTATTGCACAAGCACAAATGCATATCGAACAAACATCATTCTACCATGGAGTAAAGCTAGCATGTGTTAGCTTTCCCTCTTGCACAAGCACAAGCACATCTAGAAGAACATCGTTCCACCCTGGAGGAAAGCTAGCGCTTGCTAGCTTTCTAGCTTTCCCTCTTGCACAAGCACAAGCTCATCTCGAACAACCTCAGTCCACCATGGGGGAAAGCTAGCATGTGCTAGCTTTCCCTCTTGCACAAGCACAAATGCATCTGAAACATCATTCCATCGTGGGGGAAAGCTAGAGCATAATAGATTTCTGTTTTGCACGAGCACAAGCATTTCTCGAACAACATCATTACACTATGTCGTAGATTTTCATATTTCACAAGCACAAATACATCTCGAACGACATCATTACATCATAGGGGAAAGCTAGCGTGTGCTAGCTTTCCCTCTTGCACAAGTATAAGCACATCTCAAAAAATATCATGTCACCCATGGGAAAGCTAGCGCATGCTATTTTTTCCTCATTGCACATGCACAAGGGCATCTCTAACAACATCATTCCACCGGGCGGGAAAGCTAGCACAACTAGCTTTCTGTCTTGCACAAGCACAAGAGCATCTCGAACAACATTATTCCACTGTGAGGGAAAGCTAATGCATGCTAGTATACCTTCTTGCAGAAGCACAAGCGCATCTCAAAGAACATCATTCCATCGTCGGGGAAATCTAGTGTGCGCTAGCTTTCCCTCTTGCAAAAGTGCAAGTGCATATCGAACAACATCATTCCACCATGGGGGAAAACTAATGTGTGCTAGCTCTCTTTGCACAAGCACAAACGCATCTCGAACATCATCATTCCAACGTGTGGAAAGCTAGCACGTCCTAGATTTCTACCTTGCAAAAGCACAAGCATATCTTGAACAACAACATTCCATTGTAGGAGAAAGCTAGCATGTTTTAGATTTCCATCTTGTACAATCACAACCGCATCTCAAACAACATCATTTCACTGTGGGGGAAAGCTAATGCATGCTAAATTTCTATTTTACATCTCAAACAACATCATTCCATTGTGAGGGAAAGCTAGCGCATGCTAGCGCTCTTTCTTGCACAATCACAATCACATCTCGAACAACATCATTCCACCGTGGGGGAAATCTAGTGCATGCTATATTTCCCTCTTGCACAAGAACAAGTGCATATCTAATAAAATCATTCCATTTTGGTAAAAATCTAATTCGTGCTAGCTTTCCCTCCTTCACAAGTACAAGTTCATATCGAACAACATAATTCCACCATCCGGGAAAGCTAGCACATTCTAGCTTTTTCCACTGTGGGGGAAAACTAGCACGTACTATCTTTCCCCCCTTCACAAGCACAAGTTCATCTCGAACAACATCATTCCACATGGAGGAATGTTATCTTTCCCTCTTGTAGAAGCACAAGTGCATCTCAAACAACATCATTCCACCGTCTACGAAAGCTAATGCATGCTATCTTTCCCTCTTGCAAAAAGTGAAAGCGCATCTCGAACTGTTGAAATAATGTAACTGCAAAGTGTATTCTAATTATTATTGTGGAATTATTCATTAGATCAATCCCCTATTGTGGATTGATCATGTCGGCTATTGTGAAAGACCAAATCCCCTTTTGCGGATTGGTCAAAACATAATTGTAATTGGCAGAATAAGAAGTCGGACCCAGAATATATTAAAGAGGCCCCAGAATATATTAAAGGTGGTTATAACCACCCAGACTGAGAAGTCGGCCCTGCTAGTGAAGAGACACTTCCACATGTGCCAGAATTGTATAAATAAGGAGGCTAGCACCTCACTTAGACACACACTCACTTTTTCATTTGAGGAGCAAGTTTCATAGCTACAGTTGGAGAAGAGAGAGAGAGAGAGAGAGAGAGAGAGAGAGAGGCGCATTCTTGGGAGAGGACTTTCTGTATTTGTTTGAGTTATCTCTTGGCATTGTATTGGCTATCTATAATAAGGAAGTTTTTGTTGGGTTTTTTCCCTCATGAGGGTTTCCCAGGATAAATGATGTGTCTCTTGTGATTGTGTATTTCTCAATGATCCTATCTTATGCTATTGTTATCTATTGAAATGCAAAGAACTCTAATAATAGCTTAAACCTTAACATGGTATCAGAGCTAAGCTGAAGAGAGCATCTTTCACAAGAGAAAGTGAAAAATGCCATTGTTTCCGTACATGCAAATTAGGGATTTTTGTTCATGAAGTATTTTAGCCCCAAAACCATCTAGAAAAGTGTGCCCTTCCTCAAGGATCATTTTGGCATCCTCAGCGCAACTTTTTAGTGGCTAGATCTCCCGAAAAGTGAAACCCTAGTTTCACAAAGTACTAGAAGTACCAGAAAACCAGAATACCAAAAGTACCAGAGTACTAGAGGTACCAGAAAACCAGAAGCACCAGTCCAGAAACCCGCTGATCAAGTTTGAAGGGGTAAAAGTTGGATTTTCATAAATCTGACTACACCAGCATACTCGCCTTAGCTTAGCACATCTATCCCCTGGATCAGAATTTCAAAATTTGAAGTTTGAAAAATTAGGGTTTCCTCATAAAACCCTAAGTTGCAGTTGCAGTTGCAGTCTCAGAACCAGTTGCAGTATCAGTTGCAGTTGTAGTCGTAGTACCAGTTGTAGTCACCCTTGAAGTTCTTAAGAGTTGGTGATCATTACCGCTACTACCAGATGGTGCCTCTACCTGCAAATGTCGTCAGAAGTATGTACTCACACATGTTTAAACGATTAAGCCTTAAAGGGTATTTGCAGGAGAAGGGATCTCTTTCCATAGATCCAGAAGGATCTCAAGATCCAACACATTCAGAGGAATGATGCAACCTAGGTGTGATTATTCTGATATGCATTTATTTCTTATGACATTATTTTGACTAGTGTTGCATGTTGTAGCTATGACCATCATTCTAACCTTTGATCAAAATCTGAGTCAAGGTATTAGATGGATTAAAAGTTGAGATCATAGAGCTTATCCTCTAACCCAACCTTTTGTCAAGATAATGTATTGTCTTAGTACAGAAGACATGTTGAAGAAAGCACTCGTCATCTTGAGTGAAGGAGACTTGGAAGAAAAAAAAGCACCCATTCTTGAGGACAAGGCTCCAAGTCCCAGGTTTGATTGATCAAGTTGATAAGATTCAAAGTTACACATGACAAGTTGATGACTACTACAGTTGAGATAGCAGTTTTTGTAAAGTATTATACTTGGTAGCATGTGAGCATATAGAGGTAAATACTTAATGTAATCATTTCCCTGATACAACTAACACCTCCACTAGGAGAAACCTCATGTGTTAGTTCCAAGTTGCCATGGAGTAATGTTTGATCACAACACTATGAGAGTGTTGACCTCATTTCATAGTCTATCTCTTACTTTTGATTGTTGCTTCAGACAAGCCATGAATGATATCTCTAAAGGAGCTACTGTGATGATTATTCGTGGTATTGCTTTATCTATTATTATCAAAAGGATATTATTCTTACTTGTTGTTTTGTTGACCTTGTTTCAAGTCACGGGTGATAACCCTGAGAAAGCTATAGTGAAGGTTGCAGAAGGCAACATATTGTATGAGACATGAAGCAAACTATGTACATGACCATATACACTCATGCACCAAAGAAGATGAAGAAGAAGCTATCTCTTGAGATTTAGAGTATCTCATATGAAGATTGATTGAAAGGAGCAGAAGGCTCCAAAGATGACTGAACATTAGAACGGGAAGCAAACCTCGTTTGAAGCCTGACTCAGCCCTTCATATTTAGACTTGGTATGCAACACCAAGTATACCTTGTAAGAGTTGATGAAGTCCTGATCTTAGAAAGGATCAGATGAAGAGACAACTTCTAGGATTGGAAGACAGATGTCATGAGAAGACTAGATTGTAACTTTAGAGACTCCTAGGAGATATGAAATCTCCAAGATGATTCTCTTGTTTCAGTGACAAATAAGGAAGCCAATCAGAAAGACTAGGATATGGATTCTTCCATGAGAAGAGAGGTCAATATTGACTTCCAATATTGATCTATATAGATCAAACGTGTTGCATATGTACAAAACCGATTGTCCCATAGTGCACTTGGGTTCAAGACCCCGGAAGAGATGTTCACCTGAAAGAAGCCAGAGGTAAGCCATCTCAAAATATTTGGCTGCCCAGTATTTATACATATTCCGAAAGAGACGAGAAACAATTTGGAACCCTCAGGAAAGAAGGGAATATTTGTGGGATACTGTGAGGTCTCCAAGGCCTTTAGGATTTATTTACCAAGTCACCATCACATTGATATCAACAGAGATGTGACCTTTGATGAAGATGCAGTGCTCAATAAATCGAGAAGATGCCAGCTTGAAGAAGTATATGAAGAGGAACCTATAGCTCCCAAAGTTACAGAATCAGTGAGGGAGGTTCCCAGAGTTGCAGAACTAGTAAGGGAAGTCGTAACTTCTCCAGATGAAGAAATTCTAGAAGATAATGATATAGTAGAATTTCAAGAACCTCCTCGGATGACGATCTGCCATAAGAGAAATCTTGCTTGGGAAAGAGAGCTTATTCAAGATGGAGAGAAGTATGGTGTTCCCAAAGGAAACATGAGACAAGTGAAGAGACCAAAGCCATTCTCCAATTATACGGCTTTGATGTGTGATCTCCTAGAGAAGGAGCCTACCTACTTTGAAGAAGCCATTCAGAAAAAAGAATGGGCAGACGCCATGACAGAGGAATACCAATCCATAATAAAGAATGTTGTATGGGAAATAGTTCCCAGACCAAAGAGTAAGGATGTGGTATCTTCCAAATGGATCTTCAAAATAAAACATGATGCTGATGGAAGTATTGAGAAGTATAAAGCAATATTTGTCACTCGTGGCTTTTCTCAAAAGGAAGGCATTGACTATGAAGAGACATTCACTCATGTCGCCATATACACTTCGATCAGAACCATCATAGCCCTTGCAGCTAAGATGAAGTGGAAGTTACACCAGATGGACCTAAAGATAGCCTTCCTAAATGGTGTCATTGAAGAAGAAGACTATATAGAGCAACCTCAAGGATTTGAAATTGAAGACAGAAAGACTCATGTATGCAAATTGAACAAGGCTCTGTACGGATTGAAGAAAGATCCTAGAGCTTGGTATGGCAAGATAGACGGTTTTTTGACGAGCTTGGGCTTCACAAAGAGTAAAGTTGATTCTAACCTTTACTTCAAGTTTATGAACGATGAGCCGATGATATTGTTGCTATATGTGGATGACTTATTCTTAACTGGAGAAGAAAAGCTCATCACCGAATGTAAGAAGAATCTCGCTTCAAAATTTGAGATGATAGACCTTGGCCTAATGCATTATTTCTTAGGTCTTGAGGTATGGCAGAGCCCAGAGAGAATCTTCCTTAACCAAGGGAAGTATGCAGTCGAAATCCTGAAGAGATTCGACATGTTGGAGTGCAAGTCATGAATACACCCATGGAAATGAAGCTGAAGCTACTGGTCGACACTTCGTCAGATTTGATTAATGCCACGCTATATAGAGAGATCATTGGATCGCTAATGTGCCTGACAAACACCAGACTAGATATTTGTTTTGTTATGAACACCTTGAGTCAGTTTCTACTAGAACCCAGACATGTTCACCTAGTTGTTGCAAAACATGTGATGAGGTACCTTAAGGGTACATTAGATTGTGGTCTCAGCTATGATGGAGATCATGATTTCACACTGAGTGGGTACACTAATTCAGGGCTGGAAGTGTCTCTGATAGGAAGAGAACTTCAGGATGTTGTTTCAGTTTGGGATTAGCCATATCTCATGGCAGAGTAGGAAGAAATCCAACATTGCTCTTAGTACAGCGGAAGCAGAATACATTGTTGTGTGTTCTGCCATCTGCAAAGCTATATGGCTTCGTAAGTTATTGACTGGTCTATTCTGTTAATGTTTATGCCATTATTATAGTTCTTTGCATTTCAATAGATAAGAGCATAATAAGAACAAGATCACTGAGAAATACACATTCACAAGAGACACAACATTTATCCTGGGAAACCCTCTAGGGGAAGAAAACCCAGCAAAACTTCCTTATCATAAATAGTTTAAACAATGTTCAAGAGATAACTCAAACCAATACAGAAAGTCCACTCCAAGATATGTGCCACTCTTCTCCTCCTCTCTCTGGTAATTGCAGCTTGCCTCATAAGAGAATGAGCAAGTGAGTTGTGTGTTTAAAGTGAGGCGCTAGCCTCTTATTTATACAAGACTGGCACGTGTGAAAGGTCACAACTGGCAAGGCCGACCTCTCACTCTGGGTGGGTAAACCCACCTTTAATTAATTTTGGGTCTTCCATAATAACTGTTGGGGCCGACTTCTTATTCTGCCCTGTGTAATTGTCCGATGACCAATCCACAAAAGGGGATTTGGTCCTTATACAATTACCGACATGATTAATCCATAATGGGGATTAATCCAATAATAATAATAATAATAATGACATGATTAATCCGCAATGGGGATTTAATCCAATAATAATAAGAATGTTCTTCGCAGTTACATTATTTCAACACTCCCCCTTAACAAGAAGGGTATTCTTCATCAGCATCAGACGAGAGAGGTTTGCATCATCAGTGGCATCTGGAGGACAGTATCGTCAATATCATCTTGAAACATTGATTAGCATATTTACGAGTCATCGAAAGTTTTCTTCATTAGCAGCATCATCATTCTCGAAAGAATGCTATCATCATCTGCATCAAATATGTATCAGTAAAAAATGATACCTCATCACAGCACTAGGCTGTCACATCACAGTACTACACTAGCTCAATGTCACGGCAGTTAAGTTGGTAGCTTAGTGTCAGTCACATCTTGCTTTACACTAACAACTAGGTCAGAAGCAAGTAATATCATCATCTCGCTTTACGTCTAACAACTAGGTCAAAAGCGAGGAATCACAACGTCATGCTTTACGTCTAACAACGAGGTCAGAAGCATGACTCATCTTTATTTACGTCTAACAACGAGGTCAGAAGCAAGGAATCATCTTGCTTTACGTCTAACAACTAGGTCAGAAGCAAGGAATCAGCGGCGTCATGCTTTACGTCTAACAACTAGGTCAAAAGCATGACTCATCTTGCTTTACATCTAACAGCGAGGTCAGAAGCAAGGATCACACAGCGTCATGCTTTACATCTAACAGCGAGGTCATAAGCATGACTCATCTTGGTTTACGTCTAACAGCGAGGTCAAAAGCAAGGAATACATCTACTCCCCCTTTCAGGGAGGGTCCTTTCGGACAATACTAAGCTTATCTCGAAAGTGTTCAAACTTTACACGAGATAGAGGCTTAGTCAACACGTCAGCAACCTGTTCATCTGTGCTAATGTACTGGAGCTTCAAGGCTCCTCTTTGTACCATGTTGTAGATGAAATGATAGTGGATATCTATGTGCTTCGACCTGTCATGGAACACATGATTCTCTGTCATTTTAATGCAGCTTTGATTGTCACATAGAATCGTGGTTGCTCTCATCTCCAAATCAAATAGGCCTGTCAGCAACTTTCGAAGCCATATAGCTTCGCAGCTAGCAGAACATGCGGCAATGTACTCTGGTTCCACTGTGCTGAGAGAAATACTGGATTTCTTCCTACTCTGCCACAAGATCATAGTTGATCCCAAATTGAAACAACATCCGGAAGTGCTTTTTCTGTCAACAACGCTTCCTGCCCAATCTGCATCAGTATATCCACTCAATGTGAAGTCATGATCTCCATCATAGCTGAGACCATAATCCATTGTACCTTTAAGGTACCTCATCACATGTTTTGCAGCCACTAGATGAACACGTCTGGCCTCTACCAGAAACTGACTCAAGGTGTTCACTACAAAATAAATGTCTGGTATGGTGTTCGTCAAGTACATCAGCGATCCAATAATCTGTCTGTACAGTGTGGCATCTATCAAATCTGATGAAGTATCGACCAGCAACTTCAACTTTGCTTCCATGGGAGTATTCATGGACTTGCATTCTAGCAGGTCGAATCTCTTTAAGATTTTGACTGTGTACTTCCCCTAGTTAAGGAAGATTCTTTCCAGAATCTGCCATACCTCAAGACCTAAGAAGTAATGCATTAGGCCAAGGTCTTTCATTTCAAATTCTGCGGCAAGTCTCTGTTTACATTCAGTGATGAGATTTTCTTCTCCAATTAAGAATAAGTCATCCATGTACAGTAGTAATATTACTGGTTCATTATCCATGATCTTGAAGTAGAGATTTGAATCTGCTTTACTCTTGGTAAAGCCTAAGCTCGTCAAGAAACTGTTTATACGGCCATACCAAGCTTTGGGAGCTTGCTTCAATCCGTATAAGGATTTCTTCAATCGACAGACATGAGACTTCATGTCTTCAACCTCAAATCCTTGGGGTTGCTCTATATACACTTCCTCTTCGATAACACCATTCAGGAAAGTTGTCTTTACATCCATCTAGTGCAACTTCCACTTCATCTTGGCAGCAAGAGCTATAATGGTTCTGATCGAAGTGTATCTGGCCACAGGAGCGAATGTCTCTTCATAGTCGATACCTTCCTTCTGGGAAAAGCCACGAGCGACAAATCTTGCTTTATATTTCTCAATACTTCCATCA
>ML787985.1:307794-324571 GCA_009831015.1 Picea engelmannii
TGACTGGACAATTATTCGCCTTGTGTCCCATCTTATCACAATGATAGCATTGTATAGATGAGAGATCTCGTCCCTTGTGTTGTCCTTTCTTCTGAAAATTTCTTGAATGAGATTCTTAGTTGTTGAATTTGTTTGATGGTTGCGGTTCTCTATGAGATTTTCTTTTGAAGTAGGGTTTCTTCCTTCCTCCTTTTGTATGAGTAGCTAGGGCTTGATCATCGTTCCTTGCTAGTAGTGCTTCACAGTTGGCTACCCTTGTTTCTTCTTGGGTGCATTCTTCCCATAGGATCTCAAATTGTAGTTTCTCCTTTTTGCCACATACTGACTGGATGAAGGCATCCCAAGGTCTTGCGAGACCATTTAGGGTTGTTATTACAAATTCATCTTTGTCGATGGTGTCTCCAATTTATTTCAACTGTTCTTTTATTTCTGAGATTCGGGAGAAATATTCTTAAATCATTTCTCCTTTCTGCATCTTGGTATTCTTCAATTGAGTTCTTAGATTCATCTTTCGATTGATGTTCTTTCCTTCATATAGTTTGCTTAGAGCATCAAAAATCTCCTTCGGAGTTTTCTTTGACGATACATACGGGATCAGGTGGTCTTTGATTGAATCTGTAATGATTCTTTGAGCATTGATTGAGTCCTTTTGATGCTTTGCTTTCTCTACAACATCTTTAGGTTCCTCCACTTCTTCTTGGATAAATCTTGATAGGTCATTCTCATTCTCTGCAAGGATCAGACTGATCCTATACTTCCAGGCACGGAAGTTGTCTATGCCTTCTAATTTCTCAACAAGCTTTGTGCTTGCAGACATCTTGTACTTTTGGCAACAAAAATAACCAAAAATTGAAAATGCTTGAAATCAAATTTTGACCTTACCAGGAGGTGCGCTTGGCTGAGGCGAGTAGCCTGGTGTCCTCAGATCTGAGAAAATCCAAATTTTACCCCGTCAAATCTGATCTGTGGATTTCTTGACTGGTGCTTCCGATACTTCTGGTACTCTGGTACTTCTGGTACTTTTGGTACTGGTTTTCTGGTACTTTGGTGCAACTAAGGTTTCACTTTCCTGGAGATTCAGCCACTGAAAAGGTGTGCTCTAGGTGCCAAATTGATCCTGGGGGGAGGGCGCAACTTTCTAGGAGGTTAGGGGGCTGAAAAGAGATACTTTTTCAGAACCCTAATTCGCAGGTGCTACAACAGTGATGTTTTTCTCTTGCAAATAGTGTTTCCTTCAGGTTGGCTCTAATACCATGTTAATGTTTATGCCATTATTATAGTTCTTTGCATTTCAATAGATAAGGGCATAATAAGAACAAGATCACTGAGAAATACACATCCACAAGAGACACAGCATTTATCCTGGGAAACCCTCTAGGGGAAGAAAACCCAGCAAAACTTCCTTATCATAAATAGCTTAAACAATGTTCAAGAGATAACTCAAACCAATACAAAAAGTCCTCCCCAAGATATGTGCCACTCTTCTCCTCTTCTCTCTGGTAATTGCAGCTTGCCTCATAAGAGAATGAGCAAGTGAGTTGTGTGTTTGAAGTGAGGCGCTAGCCTCTTATTTATACAAGACTGGCACGTGTGAAAGGTCACAACTGGCAGGGCCAACCTCTCACTCTGGGTGGGTAAATCCACCTTTAATTAATTCTGGGTCTTCCATAATAACTGCTGGGGCCGACTTCTTATTCTGCCCTTTGTAATTGTCCAATGACCAATCCGCAAAAAGGGATTTGGTCCTTATACAATTACCGACATGATTAATCCACAATGGGGATTAATCTAATAACAACAATAATAATAATGATGACATGATTAATCCGCGATGGGGATTTAATCTAATAATAATAAGAATGCTCTTCGCAGTTACATTATTTCAACATATTCGACCTAGAGATGGAAGCAACCACGATCCTATGTGAAAACCAGAGCTGCATAAAGATGATTGAGAATCCTGTATTTCATGACAATTCAAAGCACATAGAGATCCAATATCATTACATCCATGACATGGTGCAGAGAGGAGCCATAAATCTCCAGTACGTTAGCACGGATGAACAGGTTGTCGATGTGTTGACCAAGCCTCTATCTCGTGTAAAGTTTGAGCACTTTCGAGATAAGCTTGGTATAGTCCGAAAGGACCTTCCATGAAAGGGGGAGTAGTGTTGTGATGAGATATATCTAGTACTGCGCTTCCAGCCTCACCACTGTGACGTAAAGACAATCTAGTTGTTGTGTTGAGATGTGCCTAGTACTGTGTTTCCAGCTTAACCACTGTGACGTAAAGCCGGTCTAGTTGTTGTGTTGAGATGTGCCTAGTATTGTGCTTCCAGCTTAACCGCTGTGACGTAAAGCCAGTCTAGTTGTTGTGTTAAGATGTGCCTAGTATTGTGCTTCCAGCTTAATCACTGTGACATAAAGCCAGTCTAGTTGGTGTGTTGAGATGTGCCTAGTACTGTGTTTCCAGCTTAACCGTTGTGATGTAAAGCAAGTCTAGTTGTTGTGTTGAGATATGCCTAGTACTGTGCTTCCAGCCTAACCATTGTGACGTAAAGCAAGTCTAGTTGCTATGTTGAGATATGTCTAGCACTCTGCTTCCAGCTTAATTGTTGTGACGTAAAGCTAGTCTAGTACCATGCTTCCAGCTTTATTGTTGTGAAAAAAAGCAAGACAAGTATCATGCTTCCAGCTTAATTGATGTGACGAAAAGCAAGATGAGTTCCATGCTTCCAGCTTGATTGTTGTGACGAAAAGCAAGCCGAGTATTGTGCTTCCAGCTTGATAGCTTTTACGTAAAGCCAGTCTAGTATTGTGATTCCAGCTTAATTGTTGTATAGTGTGCCAACCTCATGCTATGATGATGTGCCATCCTCGTGCTGTGATGATGAGCCAGCCTCATGCTGTGATGATGTGACTAGCCTCGTGCTATGATGATGATGTATTAGTTTTATACTAATCCATATTGATGCAGATGATGATTTAATTCTTTTGAGAATGACGATGCTGCCGATGAGAAAAACTTTCGATGATTTATAGATACGCCAGTCAGTGTTCCAAGATTATATTGATGATGTTGTCCTCTCACCCACCTGATGTTGTTGATGATGGTGTCCTCTCTCTCACATGATGTTGTTGAAGAATACCCTTCTTGTTATGGGGGAGTGTTGAAATAATGTAACTGCAAAGTGTATTCTAATTATTATTGTGGAATTATTCATTAGATCAATCCCCTATTGTGGATTGATCATGTCGGTTATTGTAAAAGACCAAACCCCCTTTTGTGGATTGGTCAAAACATAATTGTAATTGGCAGAATAAGAAGTCGGCCCCATAATATATTAAAGGTGGTTATAACCACCCAGACTGAGAAGTAGGCCTTGCCAGTGAAGAGACACTTCCACACGTGCCAGAATTGTATAAATAAGGAGGCTAACGCCTCACTTAGACACACACTCACTTGTTCATTTGAGGAGCAAGTTTCAGAGCTGTAGTTGGAGAAGAGAGAGAGAGAGAGAGAGAGAGAGAGAGAGAGAGAGAGAGAGAGGCACATTCTTGGGAGAGGACTTTATGTATTTGTTTGAGTTATCTCTTGGCATTGTATTGGCTATCTATAATAAGGAAGTTTTTGCTGGGTTTTCTCCCCCATGAGGGTTTCCTAGGATAAATGATGTGTCTCTTGTGATTATGTATTTCTCAGTGATCATATCTTATGCTATTGTTATCTATTGAAATGCAAAGAAATCTAATAATAGCTTAAACCTTAACACGAACAACATCATTCCACTATGGGGGGAAGATAACGCATGCTAGCTTTCCCTTTTACACAAGCACAAACGCATCTCAAACAATATCATTCCACCGTGTGGAAAGTTAGCACGTGCTCAATTTTTGTCTTGCACAAGCACAAGCGTATCTCAAACAACATCATTCCACTGAGGGAGAAAGCTAGCATGTGCTATATTTTTGTCTTGCACAAATGCATCTCGAACAACATCATTTCATTGTGGGAGAAAGTTGGCGTGTGCTAGCTTTCTTTGTTGCACAAGCACATCTCGAACAACATCGTTCCATCGTGGGGGAAACTAGCACATGCTAGCTTTCCCTCTTTTAGAAGCACAAGTACATATCGAATAAAATCATTCCATTATGGGGGAAAGCTCATGTGTGCTAGCTTTCCCTCCTTCAAAAGTAGAAGTTCATCTTGAACAAGATCATTCCACTATCGGGGAAAGCTAGTGTGTGCTATCTTTCCATCTTACACAAGCATAAGTGTTTCCCGAACATCATTCCACCATGGGGGAAAGCTAGCACGTGCTAGCTTTCCCTCTTGCACAAGCACAAGTGCAAATCGAATAACATCATTCCACCATGGGGGAAAGCTAGCGCATGCTAACTTTCCCTCCTTCACAAGCATAACTTCATCTTGAACAATATCATCCCACTGTAAGGGAAAGTTAGTGCATGCTATTTTTTCCTCTTACAGAAGCACAAGTGCATCTCAAACATCATCATTCCATTGTTGAGGAAAGCTAGCGCATGATAGTTTTCGCTCCTGCAAAAGCGCAAGCACATCTCGAGCATCATCATTCCATTGTGAGGGAAAGTTAGCTTTCCTTTTTGCACAAGCACAAAGGCATCTCGAACAACATCATTCCATTGTGTGGAATGCTAGCACATGCAAGCTTTATGTCTTACACAAGAACAAGCACATCTCAAATAACATCATTCCACTATAGGGGAAAGCTAGCACCTGCTAGCTTTTTGTCTTTCACATGAGCATCTCGAACAAAATCATTTCATTATGTGAGAAATCTAGCGCATGCTAGCTTTCTCTCTTTCACAAGAACATTTCTAGCAAAATCATTCCACTATGGGGGAAAGCATGCTAGCTTTCTCTCTTGCACAAGCACAAGTACATATCGAATAACATCATTCCACCATGGGGGAAAGCTAGCACGTGTTAACTTTCCCTCCTTCACAAGCACAAGCTCATCTCGAACAACATCATTGCATCGTCAGGGAAAGCTAGCGTGTGCTAGCTTTCTGTCTTGCACAAGCACAAGTGTTCCTCGAACAACATCACTCCACCGTGGGAAAGCTAACACATGATAGCTTTCCCTCTTGCACAAGCACAAATGCATGTCAAATAACATCATTCCATCGTGGAGGAAAGCTAGTGTGTGCTAGTTTTCCCTCCTCACAAGCATAAATTCATCCCAAACAACATCATTCCACCGTGGGGGAAACCTAGCGCATGTTAACTTTCCCTCTTGCAGAAACACAAGTACATCTCAAAGAACATCATTCCAATGTAGGGGAAAGCTAGTGTGTGCTAGATTTCCCTCTTGCAAAAGCAATGCACTAGATTTCCCTCTTGTAGAAGCACAAGTGCATCTCAAGCAACATCATTCCAATGTTGGGGAAAACTACAGTGTGATATATTTCCCTCTTTCAAAAGCGCAAACGCATCTTGAACAACATCATCAAATATGGGGGAAAGCTAGTGCATGTTATCTTTCCCTTTTGCACAAGAAAAAATGCATCTCAAACAACATCATTCCACAGTGTGGAAAGCTAGCACGTGTTAGCTTTCCGTCTTGCGCAAGAACAAGCGCATCTTGAACAACATGATTCCACTGTGGGGGAAAACTAATGCGTGCTAGCTTTCTGTCTTGCACAAGCACATATCGAACATCATTCCATTGTAGGGGAAATCTATCACATGCTAGCTTTCTCTTTTGCACAAGCAAGAGCACATCTCAAACAACATCATTCCACCATGGGGAAAAGGTAGCACAAGCTAGTTTTCCCTCTTACACAAGAACAAGTACTTATCGAATAACATCATTTCACCGTGGGGGAAAAATAGTGCGTGCGAGCTTTCCCTCCACAAACACAAGTTCAACTCAAACATCATTCCACCGTATGCAAAATATAGCACGTGCTATCTTTCCATCTTGCACAAGCACAAGCGTTTCTCGAACAACCATGCTAGCTTTCCCTCTTACACAAGCACAAGTGCATATCAAATAACATCATTACATTGTGGGGGAAATTTGGTGCATGCTACCTTTCCCTCCTTCACAAGAACAAGTTCATCTTGAACATCATTCCACAATGGGGGAAAGCTAGCGCATGTTAGGTGCTAGCTTTCCTCTTGCAGAAGCACAAGTGCATCTCAAACAACATCATTCCATCGTCAAAAAAGTTAACACATGCTAGCTTTCCCTCTTGCAAAAGGACAAGTGCATCTCGAACAATATCATTGCATTGTGGAGGAAAGCTAGCACTTACTAGCTTTCCCTTTTGCACAAGCACAAATGCATCTCCAACAACATCATTCCACCGTGTGGAAAGCTAGCACATTCTAGTTTTCCATCTTGCACAAGCACAAGCGCATCTCGAACAAAAGCATTCCATTATGGGGGAAAGCTAGCATGTGCTAGCTTTCCGTTTTGCACAAGCGCAACTCAAACAACATCATTCCATTGTGGAGGAAAGCTAGTGCATGATACCTTTCTCTATTGCACAAGCACAAGTACATCTCGAACAACATCATTCCACCATGGGGGAAAGCTAGCGCATGCTATCTTTCCTTCTTGCACAAGTACAAGTACATATCGAATAACATTGTTCCATCGTGGGAGAAAGCTAGTGCGTGCTAGCTTTCCCTCCTTCTCAAGCACAAGTTCATCTTGAAAAAAATCATTCCCCCATCGAGGAAAGTTAGTGCATGCTAGCTTTTTGTCTTGCAAAAGCACAAGTGTTTCTCAAACAACATCATTCCACTATGGGGCATGCTAGCTTTCCCTCTTGCACAAGATGTGATGTCCCATTCCCAAGAGTAGGCCAGCAGGGAGTGACTTAGTAGTCTATGTGTTCCCATAGACTATATTCAGGCACAAACAAGGAATAAGAGGAGAAATAAGGCTGATTTGGTGGCTAAACGATGAATTAGGCCAAATAGCATTTATAAGTCACTTAAGCCTAAGTCAACGAAGAATTAGAACGAAAAGGTGCTAAAGGGGGGCTTAATTAATTAATTACTCACCTTAGGAGGAAAAGCACCTAGCTTAAGTGATGTCAATGGTGAATTATATCGGAAAGAGTATAAAGGGAGGAATTCGACCTGATTTTTCATTATGTTATGATTTGATGTTGAGGTATTTGCAAAGGAGGAGGAAATCGACCCCCTTGTTGTTTTGTGGATTTCTGGAGGAAACCACCACCATTGATCAGTTTCGGTGTTGAGAGACACACCCTAGCCTATCGGAGATACCATCCAGGTATTTCACCATGCATTACAGGTATCCAGTTCAGTGATTGTGCAGCTCAGCCAGTGAGGGCGCAAGGGTTAGAGAGAGGTTTTGTGCGGCCGCTTGAGACAATTCAGTATTCGGCCAATTCCTTCCGACCCATTAGAGATCTAGCCAGAGCGCACCTATTGAGCCACCTATCATCAGTTTCTAACTGTGGAATCTCCCATAAATCAGAAAATAGTCATTTAGTGTGCAACTCTTGAGGAAGTACATTTGGGGTTCCAGGGGGTATTCCATAGCAGATCAGAGGAAACCCTTTTGACCCATTACAGAGGAGGCCAGGACAATCGTTCTGAGCCATACATCATCATATTCTGTCAGTGGGATCACTAGGGCACACTCCCACAACCCATGAGGTGTGCAAACCCCCAGGGGGTGACATTCATAGCTTCAGAGGTCGGATCTTCAGTCCAACAGTCATTGGGATCAGCTTAGAGGCCAGGGCACTTCTTTTGAGACAGTTTCCAGTGCATTCTGATGGGTATCGCCATCAGGGCGAGTTTTCCAATTTCTGCAGCAGTTAACGTGAGCTTCCAGACTACTTTTTGTTGATCTATCTGTGCATGCACAGACCAGCCTTCATTCTTCTGATCACGGGTATTTCTTGTTAGTTGATTTGTATTCCAGTCATGATCCATGAGATCTAACTGATGATTAGTATATCTGCTTCCAACTTATTATTGTATTTCCTTCTTTTTCCTCATTATATATATTAGTGAGCTGTGTTATCCTTCTTTCGCATGCATTATATTTATACTGCTAAAACACTTAATGAATTGAAATACACATGCGAAAATCACCAAGCATGTTCACACATTAACTCAAACTCATTCAAAAACACCCATATTATCATATTTCAGTGGCAAAACCGTAGTTCAGCAGTAGATATCCATATTAGCTGGATCAAGGATATTTCAGTGGTATCAGAGCCTTCTTCCTGCCATCATGTGAAGAAATGATTCTCATGACCCCATGATTTTGGGAACAGGTGAAGAATACCCATAGGGTCGAGGACATATTGGGGACGAGTACATTCAGTACCGCAGACGTCATAGCAGAGATATGAGAGATAGAAACTGAATGGATTACACCCCCTTCCACACTCAGTCAGATACATAGCCAGAGATAGAGGACAGGGAGCATATCAGTTCAGACACAGAGGCCAAGATAGAGGGGACTATGGGTGATAGGTGTGAGACACCCGAGGGCAAGGGGAAAGGCCCCAAGATACATTTTGACAATACGCATGCCATGTTGAATGACCTAGCTAGGGGACAGGGAGACATGTTGACCTCCATACAGCAGATGAACCTTAGTGCATAGATGCTCCAGCATAACATGATCAGTATAGGTGTCAATGCCACAGGAGGGCCCGGTGGTTCAAGAGGACACCAAGGATGTGGGGCCAGTGGCTCCAGTGGATCTCAGGGAGGGGCTAGTACAAACCCTTCACTAGCCCAAGCTTACACATCGTCTAGGAGGATTCCCCGACCTTTATACCCACAATTCCAGACATGACAAACATTGGGATAGCCTTTGGGACAACCAGGGAAAGTAGGAGGATAGTCGGGTCAGGGACAGGTGGTGCCACAGGATCCGTTCGGGGAGTACAGGAGAGACTACTTGGAATTAGGGTCAGATTTCCATGCAGACATGAGTTTGATGGACTATTGTTCGATAAGATATTGAAACAGACCCCA
This sequence comes from Picea engelmannii, assembly GCA_009831015.1. NCBI lineage: Eukaryota > Viridiplantae > Streptophyta > Pinopsida > Pinales > Pinaceae > Picea > Picea engelmannii. The sequence goes on from ML787985.1 coordinate 316,820, forward strand.
GGAGGCATAGAGAGGCAACGAGAAGACTCACAACATGGATTTTATCAAGAAAGTGGGAAAGCTGAACATTCCTACTTTCCGTGGATCATCACGTTGCTTAGCTCAGGCATGGGTTCAGAAGCTTGACACATAATTCAAGCTTAACCCAATGACAGAGTCAAAAGCTATCAGCTTCGCCACATTGCACCTGGAGGGGGAGGCCCATGAGTGGTGGTACCATGGGCTGGTGACGTTGGGTCACAACCACATTACCTCATATTTAGAGTTCACTGAGAGGTTGATGGAGATATTTGACAGGAGAGATCTAGAGCTCCATTTCAGGGACCTTACACAGTTGAGGTAGACCGATTCAGTTGAGGCCTTCATCATAGAGTTCCAACGAAAGACAATGGTTGTATCAGACATATCAAAGCACAGACTGGTGATGTTGTTCACCGAGGCATTGACAGAGCCATTGAGGGGATGGGTTAAGGCTTTCAAGCCTCACACCTTACAGGAGTCCATTGTGCACACGAAAGACATGGGGGATTCAACGTTGAAACCCAAAACCTTTACCAAACCCTTTGTACCACATAGAGACAAGGATCAGAAGAATCCTCAAAGGGAATGGAAAGGTAAGCCCAAGCTGGATGATGACACGAGACGGGAGTTGATGAGGAAGAATTTTTGCTTCTCTTGCAGAGACCCTTGGGTTCCAGGGCATAGATGCATGGGAAAGGGACAAATCCACTATATTGAAGTGGAATTAGGCATTGAGGAGGAGGATGAGGATATCAAGGCATGAGCAGATAGTGATTCAGAGGATGAGGCCACACATGAGCCAGAGCAATAGCCAAAGAAACCTCAGATACCGGCAAGGGCACAACCCAAGGAGGAGACAAAACCTCATAGAGAGGTGAAAGGGGGAACCATAGCAACCCTTTCAAGAGTACCCAGGTACAACACTCTCGGGCTCAAGGGCCTTGTATAGGGGCAGTGCATGACTGCTTTAGTTGATGGTGGGGCCACCCACAATTTCATAGATGCGTCCTTAGTAGTCAAGAGGGGGTTACACATTGAGGAGTTTGAGGGATTCCACGTGGCAGTGGAAAATGGATACACAATGAAATTTTTGGGCATGATCCCAGACCTAGAGGTCAAACTAGGCAACTACACCATGACAGATACTTTCTATGTAGTTGACCTATCAGATACTGATGCAGTATTGGGGGTACATTGGTTATATTCATGGGGGGAGATTGGGTTCAACTATCAGATGTTGACCATGAGCTTCAGAGATGCCAATGGATCGAGGGTGGTATTGAAAGGCATTTCTACAAGAGAAGCATGAGCAATATCGGCAAAACAAATGGAGTAGATATTCTGTCACGATGATGTGGCCTATGCAGTAGAGTGTTTGATCACTACGCGGAAGGATTCAAAGGGAAGAGAGAAGTACCATCCATAGAACACAGAGATTTTGAGTCAGTATGAGCCAGTGTTTGGGTCGATACCACCAGGGAGACCACCAGATAGAGGATTTAAGCACACGATCGAGTTAGAGGCAGGGGCTACACCAGTGATCACCACGCCCTATAGGCATCCCAAGATATTCAAGGATGAGATTGAGAAAGAAATCAAAGAATTTCTTGCGATGGGGCACATCAGGACCATCACGAGTCCTTTTGCCTCTTCAGTCATTCTGGTGCTGAAGAAGGATGGCACATTGTGGATGTGCATTGATTACAAAGATCTCAACAAGAAAACGATCAAGAATAGGTACCCCATTCCTCACATAGATGAGTTGTTGGATGAGTTACATGGGGAAGTTTTCTTCACCAAGATTGATCTGTGGTCGAGATATCATCAAATCGGCATCAAGGAGCAGGACATAGAGAAGAAAACATTCAGATGTTATTTCTGACATTTTGAGTTCTTGGTCATGTTGTCTGGGTTGACCAATGCACCTGCCATTTTCCAGTTTTGCATGAACCACATCTTCAGAGAGAAGTTGAGGAAATACCTTTTGGTATTCTTCGATGATATATTGATCTACAACAAGACGTGGGATGGGCATTTGGCACATTTGGAGGAGGTCTTGGGCATTATGCAGGCACAATCATTATATGCCAAGGAATCCAAATGTGAGTTTGGCATGAGAGAACTACTATACTTGGGGCATATCATCGGTGAGCAGGGAGTACAGGTTCATCGAGAGAAGATTAGGGCCATTCTGTATTGGCCAACACTCAAGAACCTCACAGAGTTGAAGGGATTCTTTGGGTTATGCAGTTACTACAGGCGATTCGTTAAGGGCTTTTCACAGTTGGGAGCACCACTCACAGACTTGACCAAGAAGGGTGCCTTTCATTGGACAGAGGAGTCACATCAGACATTTGATAAAATGAAGGAGGTTATGAGCACATGCCTTGTTCTATCCCTTCCAAACTTCTCGCAGTCGTTTGTCTTAGAGTGCAACACATCAAGGGTGGGGATTGGGGCAGTTTTGATGCAGGGAGGCCATCCCATTGTGTTCGAGAGAAGGAATTTCAATGAGTTAGAATGACTCTACTCTATTTAAAACAAGGAAATGCTAGCAATCATGCATGCCTTAACCAAATTCAGGCAGTATCTGGTGGGTAGCAGATTTGTAGTGAAGACTGATCACAATAGTCTCAAGTATTTCCTAGATCAGAAAGAACTCAGTGAGAGACAACAGAAGTGGAACTTGAAGATCCAAGCCTTTGACTTTGACATTGAGTATGTCAAGGGAAAGAGGAACGTCGTAGCAGATGCCTTGTCTAGGAGGCCACCAGGGTGTTCGATGATGGACATTTGCACAGATTGGAAAGCACATTTGTTGGTAGAATACTCCAAAAACAAATTTGCTTGTGAGGTGATGGATGGACATGTGGTGGATGATAGGTATCAGGTTCTAGATGACATCATTTTCTACAAGGACCGAATCTACTTGGTTCTAGAATCTATGCTAAAGGGGAAAATTTTGAAGATGTGTCATGATTTTCCTATAGCAGGACATCAGGGGTACTTCAAAATGTATAGGCAGATCAAGGAGAGATTCTCATGGAAGGGTATCAAGGATGATGTACTAAAACACATCCAGGAGTGCATGACTTGTCAGTAGAACAAGTCCGAGCAGACACAACCCATGGGGTTGCTTCAGCTTCTACCCATTCCAGAGCAAAAATGGGAGAGCATTTATATGGAATTCATTACAGGCCTTTCTCGAGTGCAGGGCAGGGACTGTATATTTGTGGTGGTCGACAGGCTAACCAAATTTTCACATTTCTTTGCCATACCCATAGACTACAAATCCATACAGTTAGAAGAGTTGTTTTTCAGAGAGGTATTCTAGTTGCATGGTTTACCCAGGCACATAGTCAGTGATAGAGATGGGCGCTTCATCAACGTGTTTTGGCAGGAGCTTTTTCAGTTGGCAAGCACAGAGCTAGCTACAAGTACCAGCTACCACTCACGGATAGATAGATAGACAGAGATCGTTAACAAATGGGTGGAGGGGTATCTGAGGAACTATGTGGGAGGGCAGCAGCACACATGGGTGAGATGGTTACACATGGGTGAGTATTGCTACAACATGACTTACCATATGTCTATCATGATGTCTCCATTCAGAGCATTGTATGGATAAGATGCACCCTCTTTTTTGGAGTCTGTGTTTGGGGACAACAAGGTCCCGGGGGCCAAATAATGGGTGGAGGAGAGTTAGAGGATTCTGCAGGCAGTGAGGGAAAACTTGTAGACAACTCAGAACCAACAGAAGACCTATGCAGACAGGTAGAGAGTCGAGTGCAGTTTCGAAGTAGGGGATTTGGTTTTTCTGCGCTTACATCCATATAGAAAGTCCTCCTTGAAGAGGAGCGGAGAAGAGAAGATGAAGCTGAGATTTATGGGCCATACAGAGTCATCAGGAAGGTAAGTGAGGTGGCATACGAGCTAGAGATATCGGAGGGTAGCAAGATTCATAACATCTTCCACGTTTCTTTCCTTAAAAAGACAGTGGGATAGCAGGTCAGCATTTCAGAGGAGTTGCCACCCTTGGATGAGGAGGGCCAGTTGGAGCTAGTGTCAGAGGAGGTGCTCGAGCAAAGAGAGCGCAGGTTGAGGAGAAAGGTCATTAGGGAGTGCTTGGTTAGATGGAGGGGTATTCCAATGGAGGATGCCACATGGGACAGAGAGCATATTTTGCAGCACCCAGGATTGATGTTGCTTGAAGACAAGCAATCTCGGGAAGGGAGGAATGGGATGTAGCATTCCCAAGAGTAGGCCAGCATGGAGTGACTTAGTAGTCTATGTGTTCCCGTAGACTATAATCAGGCATAAACAGGGAACAAGAGGAGAAATAAGGGTGATTTGGTGGCTAAACGATGAATTAAGCCAAAAAGCATAGGAAAAGTCACTTAAGCCTAAGTCAACGAAGAATTAGAACGAAAAGGTGCTAAAGGGGGACTTATTTAATTAATTACTCACATTAGGAGAAAAGTGCCTAGCTTAAGTGATGTCAATGGTGAATTAGATCAGGAAGAGTATAAAGGGAGGAATTCGACCTAATTCCTCATTATGTTATGATTTGATGTTGAGGTATTTGCAGAGGAGGATGAAATCAACCCCTTGTTGTTTTGTGGATTTCTGGAGGAAACCACCACCATCGATCGGTTTCGGTGTTGAGAGACACACCCTAGCCTATCGGAGATACCATCCAGGTATTTCACCATGCATTATAGGTATCCAGTTCAGTGATTGCGCAGCTCAGCCAGTGAGGGCGCAAGGGTTAGAGAGAGGGTTTGTGTGGCCGCTTGAGATAGTTCAGTATTCAGCTGATTCCTTTCGACCCATTAGAGAACTAGCTGTTAGGACCATACAATGTACCTTTTTGCTCACACTTTTTGCTACCTTTACACCCTTGTTTCACTCACATTTAAACTCATATTATCACCTTACCCTATCTCTCCAAGGTATACAACGTCTCTTCTCTTTACTATATGTTTAATCTGTTTTGCATATAATTTTACATTATTCTCATACTTAACCGTTGATCAGAAATATATAAGTGCTGAAACAGTTCGAACTGCAGATTAGCATTGAGGCATGTTGCTAAAACAGTTAAAGCACGCAAACCCTGTGGCTGAAACAGTCTGTGGACTACGATGCTGAAACAACAACTCACACAGAAGAAGTTGTTACACTCTTTGTGGTCTACGATGCTAAAATAGCAACTCACACAGAAGAAGTTGTTACACTCTCCATGGTCTATGATGCTGAAACAACAACTCACATAGAAGAAGTTGTTACACCCTTCATGGTCTACGATGTTGAAACAACAACACAAAACTGTTACATTGACCACAACAGCCGCACCTTGAGCCAGAATTAACCATCGTTGTCGCGTGACCACCTGCTGAAACAGTCAGAACGCAAATCCCGTTGTTGAAACAGCCCGCGATTTGTGATGCTGAAACAACATACAACAGCAGTAACGAGAAGACAAATAAAGAAGTTGTTACTCCAGCCGATAGCAACACTCAACACCTTTTCAACTATTGTAATAGCATTCTGTTAGGGAGACTAGGATGTCCTATCCCAGTATAGAGATTTGATATAACTAAGAATATGACTCAGATGTACACATGTAATTTGATGATCAAATTGTATCGAGGGGATTCTCCTCTTTAAATAAGAGGAAATCGTCATTAGAGAGAACCTTTTGTTTTGACTGGAAAGGATTTATAGAGAAGGATGTGTTTTATTTCAGACATTGTAATATGATACATTTGACAAATGAATAAAAGATTGTTTTGAGCATTTCTCTCTAGTTCCTCTCGTTTCAGGGGAATCTTGTGAGAAGGGAGGGCCCACCTTCTTCACAAGATTCACCCATTAGCTTTGTAGTGTGTTAGTGTTATTTTTGCTCATGCCTTAATTAAATTATGTTTTGCTGAAACACTACTTTACTGAACTCTGTTTTGTTGAAACACTACTTTACTGAACTTTACTGAACTCTGTCTTGCTGAAACTCTGCTTTACTGATTATTACATTGTTTTCATATGATTCATGATTGGTTAATTGTTAATCATTCTGTTTGGTGAATTTATGAAGGAGTGATAATCAGGGACAGGTGTTGAAGATTCCTGCTTGGGGAAAAGGGTCTTGTTCCCTGTTAAGAGATAGTTAGCCTTCAGTGTGTGTCAATTTTTTCAATTAGTAATGAGTTCATGAAAGTGTGCTAATTGGAAACAGGTGCTGAAGATTCATGTTTGGGGAATAGGGTCTTGTTCTCTGTTAAGAGGTAGTTAGTCTTCAGTGTGTGTTAATCATTTCAATTAGCAATGAGTTCATAAAAGTGTGGTGATCGGAAACAGGTGTTGAAGATCCCTGCTTTGGGAATAGGGTCATGTTCTCTGGTTACAGAATAGTTGGTCTTTCCTTTTGCAGTGTCCTAAAAGATTTCTTTTCCAGGTTGTTATTTTCTTAATGTAATCCAGGATTCTTTGGACAATTATTTCTTTAAACATTGAACTCTACAATAGGTAGATTGTTTTCCTGTAATTCAAGTTAGAACTTCAGTTTGTTCAAGGCAAAGTGTGATTAATATGTTTTTACTACAACTCTAGGTTGCTTTTGAGATTGAGCATATACAGTGTGTGATTACCTTTGAAATAAACAGACTTCCCTGGGTTGACAATTTATGTAGCACTTGATTGTTTAGTTAAACAAACAATTATAGTGACCAACATTTTGGCGTCGTTGCCGAGGAAGGTAATTATAGATTTCAAAAGCACTTATGATTTTTCAGATACAAAGATTGCATGAGAGGACGCGGAGACCCCAAAGACACTGACCCTATAGGTGGCAGGGGTAGAGGAAGAAGAGGAAGAAAGACTTATATTGACGAGATCATATCAAAGTCTGTATCTGCTGCTCAACGACCAAACTCTCGGAAACCAAAATCCCAACCTTCATTTCAAGCAAACTTTGAAACGGGGAAAGAAGTTTGGAGTCCTGAGACAGTCGAGAAACCAACAGGAAACATTGAGGACAGAGCAAGTGCAGCAGGGGAGCAAACAGAAGAAAACATGGATGAGTACAATGAAGAATTGCATCATGAAGACCAGGCAGGTCCTGAAAGAGAGGTAAATGATGAAAACTCTTTTTCCACATTAGGATTTCCTATTGGTGATCTTCCTAGAGCGGTAGCTCCCATGAAGAACATTCCACTCTCAGCACTACCTAACTTTCATGGTTTGTCTTCAGAGGATCCTGATGAATTCCTTTTTGAGTTTGATATATTATACAGAAGTTATGATTACATTTCCAATGCTCAAAAATTAAAGCCATTTCCAGCAACATTGAAAGGAAATGCACTAAGATGGTTCATGAGTCTTGGAGGCCATGTAATCACAACATGGGACCAAATGAAACAGAAATTCCTAAATAAATACCAGGACTATTGCCGAACAAGAGAAAAAATGGAAGAACTATTTAAGATGATACATAAAGAGGATGAAAATCTGGAGGACTTTGTAGAAAGGCTACAGTATAATCTACAAAGATCCAGTCACCCCAATGTAAGTAAAGATATTCTTAAAATTGTATTATTAAAAGGAGTAAGGGATGATTGTCTAGATATGTTGAATATGCTTGGAAAAGGGGACATATCTAAGGAATCATACGATGAAATTGTTAACCTATGTAAAAGATGTTCAAGAGGAGCTTCAAGAAATAGATCAAATAGT
>ML787985.1:342894-355565 GCA_009831015.1 Picea engelmannii
ATAAGTCTACATAGATACTGAAGTAAAATGAGGTTAATTAACATTCTCACAAAAATATCTAACTTGTAATGATAAAGTATTAAAGTAAACAAGATACTAGAAATAAACATGAATACTTATCTTTTCTTTTTGTGTGGGGAGGCCCCATGGACTCCACCATTTGCTATCTTTCTTCAGATCAATTATCTTCAATTTAAAGTACATAACCCTCAATTTATGCTAAAGCTTTCTTTGAGGAAGGAGATTCTTTCTCTGCCACATGTGTTTGATACTTTCTTTTCCCTTTTCCTTGAGGACAGTCATAGGAAAAGTGTCCCAACTTTTGACAGTTGTAGCATCTGATCTTTGAAACATCTTTCTTCTTATCTGGAACTCTTACAGAGTTAGCTTCTTTATTGTTCTCCTTGAAGGAACTTATTTTGTTCTTTTTATTTGTAAGAGCTTCCTCTTCATCAACAATTAATCTCTTATTTTGGTCTACAAGTCTAGATTCTTCGTGTGTGCAATCTGCCCATAACTTATCAAACTTGGGTAACTTGCTTCTTGCACACACTCCTTGTACAAAAGGAATCCAAAATGTTGGAAACCCATTTAGGGTTGTGGTTACAAGCTCTTTTTCACTAATGACATCTCCAATAGCTGCAAGCTGATCTCTGATCTGAGAAACTCTCATAAGATAGGATGTGACAAATTCTGATTTTTCCATCTTCATATTACAAAGTTGATTTCTTAAGGTAAGATTCCGGCTAATGTCTTTGCTTTCATATAACCTGTTGAGTGCTTCATACATTTGCCTTGTTGTCTGTAGTTCAGATATATGAGGGATCAAGTGATCCTTTATTGAATCTGACATGATTCTCTTTGATTTCTTTTCATTCTTCTTATGCTTGGTCTTTTGCTCTTCTTCCTCTGGTTTTGGTACACCTACTGTAACATGTTCTAGGAGATCATTCTCATCTAGAATCATCTGCAACCTATGCTTCCAAGATCTAAAGTTTCTAGATCCTTCCATCCTGTCTTCTACCCTCATACTGGTAGCCATTCTTTCTTGTAGAAGAAACCCTAGCCCTCCAGGCTATAGAAATTAATAGAAAAATCAAATTTCTTGGATCTGAAAACTGAACTCACCAAAAGATGCGTTGGACTGAGGCGAGTAGCCTAGTGTGTTTAGACTTCAGAAAATCCAACTTTTACCCCTCCAAACTTGATATGTGGATTTCTGGACTAGTGCTTCTGGTTTTCTGGTACTTCTAGTACACTAGTACTTCTGGTTTTCTGGTACTCTGGTACTTCTGGTACTCTAGTTTTTTGGTACTTCTGGTACTTTTTGAAAACTAGGGTTTCACTTTTCGGGAGATCTAGCCACTGAAAAGTTGCGCTAAGGATGCCAAAATGTTCCTTGAGGTAGGGCACACCTTTCTAGATGGATTTGGGGCTGAAATTATTCTTCAATAAAAATCCCTAATTTGCATGTACGACAACAATGACGTTTTTCTTTTTCCTGTTAAAGATGCTCTTTTCAGCTTAGCTCTGAAACCATGTTAAAGTTTCTGCTATTATTAGGTTACTTTCAATTTACTAGATAACAATAGCATAGATAGGATCACTGAGAGAAACATAATCACAAGAGTACACAACATTTATCCTTGGAAACCCTCACGGGAAAGAAAACCCAACAAAACTTCCTTAATATAGATAGCCAATACAATGCCAAGACAATGAATCAATCAACACATAAATTCCTCTCCCAGAGATGCGCCTCTCTCTCTCTTCCTTCTTCTCTAACTGCAGCTCCAAACTTGCACTCTAATGAACAAGTGAGTGTGTGTCCAAATGAGGTGCTAGCCTCTCTTATTTATACAATCTAGCAGGTGTGAACATAAGTGTCTTTTCACTGGCAGGGCCAACTTCTCATTCTGGGTGGTTAGAACCACCTTTATTTAATCTGGGGGCCGACTTCTGATTCTGCCTATTACAATTAGGGTTTGATCAATCCACAAAAGGGGATTTGGTCAATTACAATGCCTGACATGATCAATCCACAAAAGGGGATTGATCTAATCAATAATAAATATATTTTATCTTTATCCACAAAAGGGGATAAGAATATTCTTTGAAGTTACACAATATTTTAACATTTTCAAGGGGTAATACATAGAATGCCTAAACTTAAAATGACATAAGTGGTAGCTAAACTTCGAATGCATTGTCAAAATAATTTTTCTGTACAAGAAGCAAGGATGGATTGAAGAGGATGGTGGAGCAACTAGCATAACAAACTTCTAAGACAAATTTTGTAACAACCTTAAAAAGTTTAAGGAGGTTGGAAGATGAGCCCATATTTTGAGGAAATGCCCTTGACCTATCTTAGCAAAAATCCACATTAGATCCACAAATTGAGGAAGTTGGCTAGCTTGATAAAGAGACGTCCAACATTGAGGGGATCTAATCTGATTGGGGAAGTTTTTGAGGAGTGTTCCACTCTTTTAGCACAATTTCTGAGGGTGGCCCATGTTAGGGAGGTTGGTGTAACAATCAATTTAATCACCTCTTGCACATTATTTCATGAGATCCACATTTTGTTGAGATTTATTAAGCTTAATTTGAAGAGTTTTGTTGGAGAAAGAGCCCAAGAAGGACATCTAACCCTTGGGAGACTTCTAATGCTCCTCAAAACATGGATCTAGGAATTGCCAATATACTTTATCATTATTTTTGCTTCGGCACATTGTTGAATCATGGCCATCAATTATTTTCCCACCAAAATCAAATCTTCTATTGCCAGGCTACTACATGACATGGTCAATGGATGAAGAAACATTAAATGAAAGTGCATCAAATGCTAATGTGAATCCAAAATTACCAAGATTTTTCCTAATAGCTCCTAATGAGAGCATCATGGAATACCTATCCTTTGATCCAAATCTAAATCCTGTACTAGGAATTCCCTAAGATAAAATTTTACTTGCAAATTGTCTTGTAGTTCATGTGATAGAAACCTTGAATTTAACTTTAGATACATAAGACATGGAGATATTCACAACCTCACCAAGACTCACAAGTGAGTTATCTGCGTGACCTAGCACTGGCCTTCTAAAATTCCCATGGTCTTGAGCTCATTAACTTAACAATAAGCTAGAATGTAACGGAGAATCACCACTACTAGCAACATCCACATCCAACAGATCTTCAACCACAGATGGGATAGAGACAAAAGAATCATTGGAGGCAGATTCATGATCATCTTCAAAAATTATTGACTAGCTTGCTACACCATTCATGAGCCTAAATCTAAGAGGAGGACCTTCTCCTATGTCCATAATAACATGATCACAGATACACAATACCATAATATACAAAATGGGTATTAGAGCCCAAAGATATCGTTGACAAAAATAAATAAATACTAGGTTGAGATGCATACTTCTTAATCTAATGGGAAATGAAGATTTGTTATTCCACACTGAGACACTTGAGTTAGTTTTCCATAAATTAGAATTGTATGCGCTCAAGAACTGGTACTGCAATACACACAAACCCAAAACCAAAACAATAACACCTTGAGTGTGATTCCATATTGTTAGCGCAAATTCTTGCAAAGGGGTGTTTTCTCTCCAAGATTCGAGCCCATGGCGTAAATACGAAGAAATGGAGCTTAAAGAACCTAACAAATGCATTTCGTCCAAGGTCACAGCCATGAGTGCACTGTGCAGCGCATAAAATCCCCATTTCGGGCTTAAAATGATAGCAGATGCACAATCCAGTGTCCAACGGCCAGGATCGACCAATGGAGTAGATCGTTGGTCGGCGGATATTTGCGGCCAATGGTATTGCACCATGTTTAACACAGGAATCGGGCCCGCAATCTCGCTGAAGATGTTCCGGGCCATCCGATCAAAGGGGGGCACATGGTGCGCAATTAGTCTCTATCGCCACTTCGCCCATCGTGACTTTGAAGAGCAAGGATCAGCTCCTTCCCATCCACGAAACACGAAGTGCCGAAGGCATCCAGGATTTGGGCCCATAGTATCGCCGAAGAAGTTCAGGGCCGTCCGATCAAAGGGGGGCACGTGGTGCGCGATTAGGCTCTATTGCCACTTCGCCCATCATGACTTTGAAGAGCAAGGATCAGCTCCTTCCCATCCACGAAATGCGAAGTGCCGAAGGCGTCTGGGATTTGGGCCCACAGTATCGCCGAAGAAGTTTCGGGTCGTCCGATCAAAGGGGGGCACGTGGTGCGCGATTAGGCTCTATCGCCACTTTGCCCATTGCGACTTTGAAGAGCAAGGATCAGCTCCTTCCCATCCACGAAACACGAAGCACCGAAAGCTCTCAGGAGTTGGGCCCACGGTCTTGGCGCCCGGTCACAGAGGAACAGGCCCGGGGAAAAGGTGCTAGCGCACACCATATAATGAGACAGGTCTTAAAACGTTGACATCATCACAACCATCCATCCAAAGGGACGCGTGGCGCACGATCAGGTCATGTCGGCATTTTGGCTACCGGGACTTCCAAAGGGAAGGGGTTTTGCTCTTCCATTGCATTTCAAAACCCCGAACCTCGAAACCCCAAAAGCGCCTTTGAGGATAAGCGCAGGGTCACGACCCGTGGTCACTTGGGGAAATAGAAAGAGTTGTGCAAAAGGGCTGAAAGAGCCAGGTTTAGCTGCAGAAGGGATCGTCGCGATCTCCAGGTGCTAGTCCAACTCGGTCTCAACCTTGGTTCCTACTAGGAGTAAATGAAGGTGGGAGGAGGTGGTTGAAACCTCTCCTCACTCATTAATTGTAAGGTATGGAGGATTTGGCAGGTAGTCTACCCGAGATGGTCCTGTGTACTGGATTTTTTCCAAAGAAGCCATGCCTAGTCCTTGACTAACCAGAGAAGTCTGCACACACTAACACAACATTTAATGGCTCATCTACTCCCTTGCAAGAGCCATGCAAAGTTAAGGTGGCGTCTGACGAAGGAGTTCAGACCAGATTTGACCGAAGAGATGCCATGCCCTGAAAGTCTAGGACGCCTCTGTTGGGCAAATGTTTAGGAGTATATGTACTCAGTTTTGTATTTTTGAAGGTATCGATGGTAGAGCACAGCTCCCAATTGTAAAGCTTTAATCCAGCCTCTGGTTCTCTGGTTATAGAAGAACATTTTGAGACTTCTTGTTTAATGGCAACCAGCTTCTTCTTTTCCTATTTTCCTCTAAATCTAAGATCCTGGGCATGGATGATCCAGTCGGCTATTGCATTGCTATATTATGTAGGTTCCATATTATCAGTTATGCAATCTTCTTAGGTTCATTTTGAAGTTTGTTCGGCTCTGAGAGGATCTCACAGTTGAGACTTTTCCTCTTTGTGAAGACTGCTGGAAGACCGGATGTCTAGAGCAGACTTTGTTTCTCCTCTCTCCCCTCCAAATACTCACCACTATCATTATTACTGGCTTAAGTTAGGTCAAGACCTCATGTGTCACTGTTGTTCCAGCCCAATTTTTCTAAGTTAGAACGATACTGTTATGAGTTTACTTCCATCTGATCACCCCTTTATAAACAAAATGTGACATAAACTGATGGGCGTCGGGCTCTGCTCCTGCTACAATCCAGGAGTGACTTCCAACGCCAACACATACATAGTCCCCAAACAAATACATTTGCATTTTTTTTTTTAAATCAGCAATGCCAAAGAACAAGAGCACAAGAAATCTAACCTTGAAAAGACCTATTTCCACCGAAAAAAATCTTTGAGCAGAGCTCGAGCATGGATCAATCTTGGGACCCTCCAAGGAAAATAAGCTTGATATATTCAGTGAGAATGACAATGCATATGCGACTTTAATTTGGGGTAGCGGAAACTTGGGGCGAATTCAACCACCATTTCCCAGGAATCAAGGAATCCATGGCGAATATTGACCACCATTTCCCTGATTCCATCAAGCCATAGCAAATATTGACCACCATTTCCCTGAATCGATCAAGCTATGGCGAATTTCGGCCAAATTTTCAAAAAATCAAGTGTATGTGGGTGAAGGTCGCGCCTCCTAAAAAACAAAAAAGAAGAAGAGGGTGAATGGTAAGGGTTTGAAAGAAGAGGGTGAATGGTCAGGATTTGTATATTTACCTTATATATTCTTAGGGATATTAAATTAATTTATATAATTTATTATATAAAATTTAAGTGAAAGTATGGTTAAGTCTTTTATAAAAAAAATTCGCTTCCTGGATTTTTAAATATGGTTAATTTTGTCTATGGTTGAAATTTCGCCCTTCAAATTTTTCTATAATAACTTTTGCATTCTTGAATAACATAGTTATTTTGAGAAATGTTACCCTACCCGATGGCATATTTTACTATGTTTAATCAGTATTTCTACATACAACTACCAAATTAAACTATTTAAAGTGTCATTTTGACATTTAAAGCCTCTGGAAGATGGAGCTAAAATCATACAGAGCATCCATCAAAACTATAGATTTTTTTTTATATATACGCCAACCTTATTGTTGTAATGCTTTTTGGATTGTACTATAAAGTTGCATAGAGACCACTTGTGATTTAGTTCACTTTGAGCATCTCACTAGACCAACAAGACATATTTATTATGGAAATGCAAGATAACAACATATCGATGGAATGTCCCACGGTATATAAATCTTAGGAGCCATCCAACAATATGCACACATTCCAGATCTTAGGTACAATCGAATAGTGATCTAGGTAACAAAGATTAGATTGCACATCCAATGTATGATAAACCTTACACAGTTTTGAGTATTAATTCAATGAGTTTTTTTCTGAGGGCACATGATATTTTGCTTACCTCTCTACAAGAGATATCAACTTTGGTGCACAATGTGTACACATGTTGTATTCATGGGGGAACACCTAACATGAGGATAATAAAAATGAAATGATAATGACTAAAGTTGATAGTCACATTGATTTGTTTACCTTGCTCGTTTATAAATTTTATCAAACACTTTGCATGCATTCTCTTCATTCTTGCACTTGGCGTACATTGATGTGAGCTTTCTGACAGCTTTAGAGCTTTCAGGAATCCAACAATTGTGCCTTAGCCAAACCCTCCTCTTCATACACATCAAGTCAGATCATTGTTGGATTTTTATAATATCCATACTAGCAATTGTATCCTCTATTCAAGTCGTTGCTTCCACTCAGATCTAGATCGTGGCCTTAGATCCGTGGACATTAGCTCCACACTCCCAGCCTCCTTTTGAATCTATGATTGTGGAGGTCGATCTAAACAGTGTTAAGATCATATCTGGGGTAGTCCTTCATATTCGAATGGGTGTAGAGAAATCATATTTCGCCTCTTCGCCCACTCTCTCTTGGTTGAAAGAAAGGTATATACTTAACCTCTCAAATTAAATAAAAATAAATAAAAAAACCTTTTCATTTTTTATCATCCAACCTAAAATCGGGTTGACGTAGATGCATTGAAATTTAGAGTTCAAACTTTGGAACTCTTTAAAGAATGGAAATTGCATTATTCTTGCCCTTTCCATCTTTGAGCCAATCACATGAGTCATTTTCATTTTTTTAAATATATTTAATATTTTAAAATATTTACTCCATTGAATCTTGAGTTTTATGGAAACGTTCACCTTGTGACATATGTCCGATTTAGAACCAGACATATCAGAAATGGTTGTTCCAAACTTGGTGGTTTAGGATAACCAAATTTTGGTGAAAATTCCTCTCTTTAAAATGCCTTCGACATAATTAAAACTAGATGATCCCCATCAATGACTTTACATATTCAGAGTACTAGAGTGTACACATGCACAAACATCATTCACCTCCCCTACAACCCATCCATTTTGTAAATATGATGTGACCCTAGCCCAATCCTATTTAGAAATAGAAAGTTTGTAGTAGCTCTTCGTGTTCATACAACCTACTGGAATACGATGTGCAACATGTATATGTAAGTCACACTTGTAAAATAAAATGAAAAAAAATTGACATCCAACATATAATAATAATTAATCTATCATCTATTTATTTTAATCTCTGGTCTTGTAAGCACCGAGTGTAATGTCCCCACCCATGCACTCCCAACAATAAGCCAATCAAGTCACTAACAATAGCATTAATAAAAACTTTTTGGTCATAACCAGTCTAGTCTGCCTTTAATCAAACCATATTCATTTCATTCATAACAAGATTCACACACTCATGACACATATATTCATAATCATGACAAAAAATAACAAAGCAAAATGTTGAATTATTTAATAGAGATATAACACTTATTTTTCAACAAAAGATAATGTAGGGTACTAGCTACTTACGAATGATGTTCCACCCAACTCTGGAAATCTAGGGATTATGTCACCCCAAGACAAGCCATTAGGGATAGATATTGAGGTTTCGACCATGGTCTGAAGCTCGACACTAGGGCCTTAGGCCATAACATTTGTCTTTTGGGATCATGGGTCATTCGTACAACCCTGGGCCACTGCACAAGCCATCATGCATAGGAAACCTTTAACCTGTCAGTGAGATATAATGGAAATTTTGAGTTTTGCAATCACATGAGGGTAGGTTACAAGGTCGTAGGTCATGGTCCAAGGTATGTTAGTGGGTCCTAGGGGGTAGTGGGTTAGTGTATTCGGGTGAGCATGTTATTCAATTAGTGGTTAGGGAGTTAGAGATTGAAGCTTCCTTGAAGGTTTGTGGGTTTGGGTGGGTTAGGTGTGTTAAGCTAGAGGGGTGGATTAGGTTAGTGTGTTGGGTTAGTGACTATCACAATGTGCAAGTAAGAAGAAATCTTACATATAGCTTTACCACACGAGGAATAATTCCACATGCTGCATGACACCAAAAGAGAGTTCTAAAAGGTTAAGAGGATAAACATGGTAATGATAGATCCTTTCATTTATCCCAAGGGAATCTTATCCAACAATATTAATGTAAAATAATCATTATTAAGATTGGTAAGTAACAACAAAGAATCTGAGACATAATGGGTTAGGTGCATGGGTTGGTTGTGTTGATTAATATCAATTTAGACCATCAAGGGATCGACTCTTGTTAGGTTAAATTCATATCAATAGTTTGTCAATAAGCCTTCTAAAAAGTAGAGACACCGAGGAGGATGGAAGTCAAAACCTTTTGCCGTCAACTAATTACACGACAATGCACAATAATGCATTGTCTCTTGAAGTTTCAAATGACATAATTTAGTCCTTCTTACGAGGATACGAGGAAATAATTTGTGTGGGTTTATGAGACATTACAATCAATGCCAAAAGCTTTGATAATCTAGAAATTGGATCTAGGGTGAAAGTCTCTAGGATAATGTGATAACATCCCCCCTCACTCTTATTGGTCATTAGGTGTCAATAGTAGACCAATGTTTAGGGGTTGGGGTTATGGATTAGGTTTTTAGGGGGTTATAGAGTCAAGTGTTAGTGGAATGTTAGTTGTTAGGTTGAGTCAAGTGTGTGCATTAGGAGTGTGGGTGAGGTGTCTAACTATTTTTTATTCATGCTCAATATTTATTATATACTATTTATTATTTACACACACACACACACACACACAACATGATCCACAAGGGGTTAACTTTTGAAAACTCTAGATTGGGTGATTGGGGATAGCATGCTCACAGAGACCTTTCCCAAGAACAATTACATGAGTTTATGGCACTCGATTTTACTGCAAAGTTTGGTTTTTATGCCCCCGGACTAAATTCTTTATTTGTCCCTACATGGTTTTAGGAAGCTAGTTGGAATTTTCCATAAAACAATAACTGAGAGTGGGATCAACAAATGGTCAATTTTGTTGGACTCGTAACATTTCCCAGTCATCGTTGATGCAATCTCCCCTTTGAATTAGTTGCTTCGATGTTGACTATAGTAATCTTACCTTTGGTCATTGGTTTCAAGCGATGACAAGTCATCCTCGCTTGTCTGACTCTTTTGGAAGGGTAATTATGGTGAGGCATTGGTCTTTGAATGGATTAAAGGTGACATGAGTCATTGGGCAGGCCACCCTAGTCCTTTTGATCATGCTTGGTTGTTCCCCTTTAGAAGTTGCATGTTTCAGATTGGGTCAACATCTATATGGTGTTCTGTCTCCCCTCTTGCAAACCTATTTCTCCTTGGGACTATCAATGTCCTTCACAGATTAGGTGCCAAAATAGGACTCAACATTGCATGCTATAACAAAAGCTAAATTCATTATCCATGAATTCCCCATGTAACTAGTTTATGTGATAGATTCATCCTTTAATCCAGTAAGAACATTGACAATGGTTTCTGTGTCATGCAGATCATATTTGGCTTGTGGTTTCATGTATGTGATGTCATGGAATATATAGGGACATGAAAACCAAAAGTAATATTAGTATCTAACACATTAGTAAATTGTACTCACTAACTCCCTAACCCACTACCCCTTATCTCTAACCCGCACATTGACACAACCAACACACCGACTCACTAAAATGACCATGGACTCTCATGTACAAAGGATTTAAATATCAACCTTAGTATCATGCACTAGTTTCTCAAAAACTAGTGCCTGATACTAGTTTTTGAGAAAATTCTTTGAAATCAAGGTTTGAACAATCAATAGATGGATTTTTTCTCAAACCAAAATTAGTGCCATAAATCCCATAAACACTCAATTCTCGGCTAGAAGATAGAATTAAAAAGCCACATATAAAAAAAAATATTAAAGGAAAAAAGAAGAAGAACTAATCAAAACCATTGAATCAAAAAACCAAACCACTAGACAATAATCCTCTACCCCCACTATGTAGGCCCGACTACCTTGACCTATGCTTCCTCAATTTCCCTCCCTACCTCCCTCCTTGATTTCTATGGCATTACTAAGAATACTCCACGGTGACCTAACAACTGTGATGAATGGTGATAAAAAACATTATGCACTATAGCACTGACACGGTGACATGGAAACACGAACACACATTGACAAAGTATCGAGAACCCATGGTGATAGAGAATTGAAGTGCAATAGAGGACATATTGATTTAAATCCAGATCAATGTCATCTAATCAAGTAAGCATTGTATAGGATGCATGCCAACCGTTTGAAGGAATACACAAACAAAATTTTGAATCATGTTTAAATTTGGCTTTTGTTTATAATTGCTTGGGGATTTATGCCAATCATTATTGGGTGGTGGTTGATGTCCATTACTTATGTGTGATTTCTATCTCAATTCTGATTTTATTTTATGGTAAGTGTTCCTTATATACATAACCTTTTCATATTTAGGTAGAGTTTTCATATGGAAGCATTATGTTTCACTTTGGCATCCTTAAATGAATCGCGGATCCATAACATTTTTTTTTTTTTGAATCAATAGCTTATGCCAATGTTAGTAGAAGTTGATATGTGAGTTGATGCAAGCACAATTAATAAAAATTTTATATGGGCTTATGGTTGGGGGTTTTCAAGGAGTCTTACAAGTCATGGGCAAGATGCAACAAAACTATGCTTTACACTATGTTTTATAAACAACAAGATTATGGATAAATGGTTAGTAGATTTCCTATCTAGTCTATAGTGAGAAGAAATAAAGGATAATATGGCCAACTGATGGATCAATTTGATATTAGAGCAATCTCTTTCACTGGTTATATTAGCATGGAAGAGGTTGGATGGTGAATACCAGAAGTCAACATCATGCAAGTGGAGAGTCATTATAAGGAGGACCAATAGATAGAATTTGTTAAACAAAGTATGAACATGAAGAAGTTATTGTAGAATAAGAAGACCACATCATAGCCAAAGAAGAAGAGTTTGGGGATCCTCATGCAAGATGGGTGAGTGTAGAGAAGGATCTTTTGTACCCTCAATGGGACATGCAACAACAACTGGATCTTTTTAAAGAGTTGGCCCATACTATGAGTTTGATGATCCTACCCAATCGATGAACATGGTTTTTCCATCTCCACCTTATGTCAATTCATATGCTAACAAATGATACATCAAATGCCTTAATATTTGTTGTTGTCTCCATTGTGAAAGGTTGTTGTAGACCAAATGGTGAGTGTATCATATTCATACATTGGGTGGTGGTGTTTTTAGAACTCACCATGCCCAAACGAGGAACATAATTCAATGGCGTTGAACTATCTATGCTGGTGTTAAAAATACAAGAAGGTATTTCCATACTATTGGAAAATGAATCGACATTGTGTGGAGGTGAAAAAAGCATGTTCACCAGATTGGGTACGACCATCAAACTCATTGAATTGACCAATTGTTGAAGAAGATACAATTGTTGCCACATATCTCATCGAAGGGACAAGATCTCCTACTCTACAGTGATTAATGTTGCACGAGGAAACACAAACTCTTCCCTTTTGGTTATAATGTGGTCTTCTTCTCCTCCCATAATGAATTTTGATTTAGACTTTGTTCTTTGAATACCACTTGCATGGTACCAAATTCTAGTATTCACCTTCCAATCTCTTCTACAACAATATAACTAGTGTAATAAACTACTCTGATACCAAATTGATTTGTCAGTTAGATGTATTATAATTGAGGTTGTCATTATTGAGAACCCCATTCCATTTAGGCACCAACAATTCAATGTCCATCTTGAGGTTTTGCTGGATATTGGGAACCACCTAATGAATAGTGTGTTGAATATGAGGTTATGGCTAGGCCTGT
>ML787985.1:355665-392017 GCA_009831015.1 Picea engelmannii
CTTTAGAGCATAATAGTTGTAAGGATATTGTAGTTCAAAACAAAAGTGTGCATAAATTGGAGTGTCTCAAAATTCCTTTCCACCTAGTCAATAAAGTGAAGCTACATGGCAAACAATGGATTGTCATCCTTTAAATTTTGCAAAATGTACATGCCATCATTCTAGTAAAGCTTACCAAATGTATCAACTATAAAATCATGTTGTGCCATTAGATTCTACAAACTCGAAAGCTTCTATAGCAAGTCCAAACTAACAACCATCCGCTTCAATCTACAAAAATTCTACCCCAAAATTGCCACCTGCAAACTTTAGTTGATATTTTAGGCACAGAAAAATAACAGTAGACAATGAACATCATAGTTTTTTCCAGTTACAACCTTAGAAGTTACTCTCTAAAACCTATTATGGATTTCGCATTTGATAAATTAAAAATGTTACATGATGCCACATCTTGGCTTTCTTCCAAGGCCTTATGCAGAGGAACCAATAGAAAACTTTTTTCTGCTCGGTTCTTTCAAGGAAAAAATATATATAGTTTTTGATAAGTAAACAAAACAACATATTTAATTGTCACATTGACAAAAAAATTGTCATTCTATAATCTACCACCTAAGAGATTTAGTTTGTCAACCTGCGACTAGGAATTCCATTTTGTGTGTTCAAATTTCCTTATTTTATTTTTCCATGCTTCGCTTCCAAATTTATTGTTAGTGTAATTCCGATAAAAGGTATAAAACTAGACTATTTCCTAAACCAAAATGAGGAATTTTATAACAAAAATAGTAAAAAATAAGAAATTGAATTTTAAATGAGCCCATACCACCCCACCACAACTCCAAATAAATATTTCCAATCTCTAGTTACAATCTGATCAAGTTGTGTATGTTCAATCCATGCACCCAAAACCGAATAGTCAACATTTTCTATTTGCTCCTTGTGTGGTGTTTCTCCAAAACAACCTACATTTCCTCCATATTTACCATATGGTGTAGTTTCTTTACCATTGTTTGAACCCAAGACAAATCTAGTTCTTCATAATTGTGAGGGCCAAATGAGGTCAACTTTTTTAATTTGCTCAACTCTTCTCCTTGAACTCCCTAGTCAAATTTACCAGTTGCAGAGCCCCAATTAGACCATGAATTGGGAGTCACATGAGCTCCCAAGTCACAAGAACCATGGCTCTATTTTTCACTCTGGGCAAAAGCAGCAATTCTTGAATTTGAGGTTGCATCCATAGCTAGTGATAAGAGAGACCCACATGCATTGTGATGTTCCACATCCACACAATGAGGTGACATTCTACTAAGGGATCCCAACCCATATGAGAAAGAGTGGAAAGGTGATTGCATCAAACAATGACCAAGGCCTTAAGGTTCTATTGCAGCCTGTTGCTTCTATGCAATTAGCTAAGAAAATGCCTGTGAATTTATGGGAGGTAACATCTAGTTTAGAATATGAATATATGCATGGATGGTCTTGTAAGCTTGCATTTGGGGACTCATCTAAGAAAAGATGGAAGGTTCAAGGACCACTACTCTAGGAGATGTTACCTTAGAGGCAAACAAGTCTTCAAGATTCGTTGGAGCAACAATATTAATCCGATGACTTTGCGGATTTCTTGTGGATTTCAAATATGGAGCGACAATATTGATCCCATGATCTTAAAATAGCTTGTCATTTTGGATTTCTTTAATGGAAATAGCATATCCTATATTGGATCTTGGAGGTTTAAATATAGTTAATATTATCCGTCTACATAGTTCGAAGTGTCTACAGTTGTTTTAGTCATTGAATAGAACCAAAAAGAATCTCTAGCATTCCTTGGAAGGGTAAAATAAAAAGTTAGTATATGGAATGAACCTAATGTTACTTCTAGGATACAATCTTGGGGGACTAGAAATTTAACTATTGATAAGGAATTTTGCATTGATCTCTTAAAGTGTGGGATCTATACCATGAATTCCACCTTAACTCTTTCATTTCATAATTACTATTGCTAATAGGATTATTGTTAAAAAAAAAAATTAGGTGTGTTTTAACTTTTACTGGTGCTTCCAAAATTTAGCTATTGATGAGGAATTTTGCATTGATCTCTTAAAGTGTGGGATCTATACCATGAATTCCACCTTAACTCTTTCATTTCACAATTACTATTGTTAATAGGATTATTATTAAAAACAAATAGGTGTGTTTTAACTTTTACCAGTGCTTCCAAAGAATTGATGTCAAGATTTTCTAATATCTAAAATAAATCAAGAAAAATAATATTGTATCAGTGACTATGCACAACAAATCTATTGAAAACGAGATTGCAAAAAATAACTCAACCATTATTTGTTCTCATAAAACATACATTGATTGATTGATATCATGAGTCATACATTTATATGACATCTAGTTTTTTTGGCTCGAGATTGATCTCTCAATTGTATTTTCAATCTTAGATTCAGAGTTCAAAACCCATTTCATAAAAAATCCTCAGGAACTCAAAGGAATATTCACCACAAAAGCAAGAGGACATATTGCAAGCATTCAAAGAAACTTCCTCTTACAATAAAACCCAAGTGTAGAAACAGAACTTTGTGCCCTACAATTGCTTCGAATTCTAAAAAAATTGTGAAAGGGTTGCATGAACCCCCAACCCCACATTGGAGCTTCTTTCCTTGATTTTGCATTAGTATTGAGAGAGCCTTGGACCCAATTGAATCTATCTTAGGTACATTATGTATATGCACTTCAGAATGACACCCAAAAATTCATATTCTTCAAATTTGAACAGAAATCCCACTACTCTACCCAACTCGAAACCTTGTGATTGCATCCTTATGCTTGTGCCAAAAGAAAAGATAATGATCGTTATCTTTCCTTCCAGCACAAGAACAAGTACAGAGCCAACAACAACATCAGTTAAATACACTTCATATTGCATCATAGACCTTCTTAGCTTGTTCCAGAGGCAATCATAGAGCACACACAAAGGCAAAACACTAACAATGGTGATTGTTAGGAGAAAGGCGCCCCCAGAGCAATGATTGCATCATTGTGCTTGTGTTAGAAGGAAAGTTAACAACCACAACCACTAACTTTTATTCTAACAAAAGCACAAGCCCAGTGTTGATAACAATATCAGAGCACTTACCTTTGTTTAGGTGAAATCACCTCCTTGCTTTGTCTAGTGACCAACAAACACAGTGCATCACACAGGGGAATCGAAAGTATGGTGAGGGCGTAGCATGTTCATAATGCTACATGAGCTTTTGCTAAAAGGGCATGTGAGGAAAAAGGAAAACCTTGAGCAATGATTGCATACTTGTGCTTTTTCTTGAAGGAAAACTAGCAACCATTGGCTTTCCAACTATGACAAGAACAGATGTAGAGCCCACAACAACATCATATTTGAATACATTTCTTGTTTCATAATCTTGGATCTTATTAGCTTTTTCCAAAGATAATAAATGGGCACACATAAAGCCATAAGACTAATCATGGTGAATGTTAGAACAAAAGCACCCTTAGAGCATTGATTGCATCAACTTTGAGTGAGAGAGCCTCGGGCCCAGTTGAATCCATCTTAGGTACATTATGCATATACACTTTGAAATAACACCCTACAATTCATAAAATCTGAAATTGAATAAAAATACCACTATTATATCTTATCTCAAAGCCTTGTGGTTGTGCTAAAAATAAAGCTAGTGATTGCTTTCTTTCCTTTTAGTAAACGCACAAGTGCAGAGCCATCAACAACATCGAATTTAAATACAGTTCTTACTGCATCACTGTGGATCTTCTTAGCATGTTACAGACCCAATAAAAGGGCACATACAAAGGCATGACACTAACCCTGGTGCTTTTTAGGACTAAGGCACCCTCGTAGCATTGATTTCATCATTGTGCTTATGCTAGAAAGAAAGGTAGCAACCACTAACTTTCCACCTAGCACAAGCATAAGTGCATTGTTGGTGACAACATCAGAACACTAACCTTGGTTAAGGTGAAATCACCCCCTTGCTTTGTCTAGAGACCAACAAGCATGGCTCATCATGCAAGGGAATCAAAAGTAGGGCTAGGGAAAAGAAAGTTCATATTGGTACATGGGCTTGTGCCAAAACGGCATGTGAAGACAAATTAACCTTGAGCAATGGCACATACTTGTTCTTGTTCCTAAAGGAAAGCTAGCGACTGCTAGCTTTCCATCCATGACAAAAAAAAATGTAGAGCCTGTTAGCACCATGATTTTCATAGCTAAGGTTAGAGGTTTGTCAACAATTTGCAAAGTCATGCCTATTAGCACCCATATTGTTTTTATGTCTAGCATCATCTAACATCTCCAAGGGTTAGTTTCAAAAGGAATCTTATCATTTATTATTTTCATTTCCATTTGCAATTGCACGCTGCAAGATTTGCTACACGTTGCACAGAGCACCTCACCGCGCAAAGGATTTTGTCACGCAGTGGAGTTCGTCGCGCAATGGATTTCATTGCACATTGGATTTCATCACGCAGTGGGATGTCGCGCATGGGATGTCGTCGCGCATAGGATGTTGTTGCGCAGAGGATGTCATCGCGCAGTGGATTTCGTCACGCAGTGGATTTCATCGTGCAGTGGGTTGTCACGCATGGGATGTTGTTGCGCATAGGATGTTGTCGCACAGAGGGTGTCATCGCTCAGTGGATTTCGTCGCGCAGTGGGTTTTCACACATGGGATGTTGTCGTGCATAGGATGTTGTCGCGCAGAGGATTTTCCTGCGCATAGGCTACAGGTCGCGGTCCGCAAATGACTGGTTTAGTGGTCAACTTCAAGATCACTTTCTGACCAACTAGAGAGGAATTTTCAAAATCCCCGAGGGGTTTTTGTTTATAGGACAAACCAAATAATAAAAACATCTCTCCGATTTGAAAAACGTTTCATATTTTGGGAGATTCAAAGGAATCTTTGAGCCCTATGTTTCAGTTTTCATGAATTCCTGTCCGAGACACGTATTTTGGCCAGCTAGAGATGAATTTCAAGACATCGAGAGAGGTTTTTCTTTATAACGAGCTTAAATATAAAAACCTCTCTTAGTTTCTAAAAATAGTTTTTTATTAGTGAGATACGATGTCATGTTTAACGCCTATTTTCCCAATTTGTTGCGCAATCCGCTGTGTTTTTGTTGTAGGTTATTGTTGCGTAGCAGACTTGCTGTGAAGGGGTGACAGAGTGTCCAGAAATGCACATGATGACTTATCATAGCCATATGGTCGAATTTTGATCATGATCAATGATTGTAAAGAATATTTCGATTACGATTATGATTTGGCAAAGTCGGGGTTTCTATTTTTAGTAAATCCGTTGAAGTTGTGGTTCTCTTTCAAAGAAATGGGATCCATGATTCTAGGAGAGAATAGTTCAACCCTAGCAACCAAGGGTGACATTAGTTTTCTATATATGGGGATCATTTTCATGTAAAAATGGTTGGTTGGAAAAATTAGTATAGACGGCGTCTATTGAATGTAGTTTGAGTCCGATCGAAACTTAATGCAAAAGTCTTGTAACTTTGATGAAAATATTCGAATTGTAGCAATTGGATGTATTGTTTCCTTTCTCTTCGTACTTACTTCCCTGTTTTCTTTGTTCATATCTTTTTCTATCCGAGTCGAAACGAAATTTCGAACCTGGGATTCGTTGCGCAGCGCCCCTTGTTCGTGTCATTTAGACAAAACATATTTCTTCTTAAGTTAACTTTGAATTCATCCTCAGTGATGCTCCGAGTTGCTTCACGTGTTTTCTCTTCGCCCCACACAACAATTTTGAACTGAAGATTGTTGCTCTCTTAGCCTTTATCCTCTCAAGTTCAGTCACTGAGTCATTTGTTTCCATCGTTTCCTTAAATTCGACTCCATAGCCCAAGGTCTTACTCTTTTACGCCAATAGAACCAAACTTATTATCTGATAATGTTAAATCTAACCGATAGTTAAAGCCACATCCTATATCGAGACGAAGTCTCCCGAGAGAGCCCTCTCCAGGTCCAAAAGGCTAGCTTCGAGTCTCAAAGTCAGTTGAAAAAGTTACCTCTGTCGTTTGTTTATCAACCGAACAGATTTACAGAGTGCTAACATTTTGGCGTCATTGTCGGGGACGAAATTGAAAATTTTCCCTGGGAAAGAACGACGTGGTTGAGTTCTGAGGTCAAAGAGTAGCAGACACTTAGACACATATTGGTTGTATTTCTGCTTTGGCGAATCCACACATCAGAAAATCAGTTGAAGGTGATTCCACTGGCAAAAGAATCCAGAGCTAAAGTTTTCATGCCGACTCCAATCAAGCTTCAAATGCGATCAAAGACTCCACTGGAGAATGAGACCTATTGACAGAGATATGGAAGGGCAGTATGGAAAAATCAGGTACTCGAGCTTAAGTTTAGTCCAAGAAGTACTTTTCTGTTTTATCAATATCTTCTTGTCATTTCCTGAGTTTTTCAAAAGAATATTTCTTCACTTACTCCATTCAAATGAATCCTGGAGATCTACCCGTGTATATCCTTCATTGCAAACTGTAGGTATACCTCCTTCTTGTATAATTGATATTCACCAAGCTCCTTCCTCTAAACCATATGATGTTCATGATCATTCTTGTGAGCTTAATGAAACCAAAGTTGAGCTTGTACCTTTTGTTCTTAATCCTACACCCTCCGGGATTCAAGAAAGATACAGTCCTCTTAAATTGCCTTCCATCCTTCATGACTTTCCTCTGAAACATTATAAGTACCTTCCTAGGTTCGATGGAGAGCTTGATGGACATTCAGCTGAAAAACATATTCAAGTCTTTGAGCATTCTATAGACCTTTTTGAGATTGGACATGATGACGTCTCTATGAGGGCCTTTTCTCAATCCTTACAAGGAGATGCCAAAACATGGTTCAAACATTTGCAACCTCGGTCGATTATCTCGTGGGATGAATTGAGGGAAGACCTTCGTAGATTTTTGGGGTGAGAGAAAGTCATGGAATCTACTCCTTTCAGATTTGTATGCCATAAGAAGAATTAAAGATGAAACCATCTCAAATTTCAGTAGGAGGTTTGCTATTCTTTATTATAAATTGCCTAAAGAAGTCCAACCTCCTGAAGTTGTTGCCATGCTCCATTATGTAACAACCTTTCAATCAGACTTATTTTTTCTTATGATGGAGAGGAAGTCTATGTCTTTGCAACAGATGTTCAATCATGCTAAGGAAGTGGAAGACAATCTTCAAGCATGTCAGAAGCCACAAAATCGGAATTTAAAGAGTGTTGAAAATACAGAGAACGATGGTGTAACAAAAGAACATGAGGTTGTGCATAAACAAGAAGTTGATTTACATCTCGATATTTTTCAACATGAGCAAAAGATTGATTGTTTCATGCCTTATGTCAAAGTTTTCAATAATGACATTGTTGCAGAAGATAAGGATCAGCCTACTGAAGAGCAAGTTGATGTACCAAGCTTTTTCCTTGTGGATGACATTGCAGATGTAGTTCACTTGCCTAAATATAATGAATATAATGATAATTATGAGATTGATTTTTCAGAGCAACCAACTACATGTTCTCCATCAGGAAGTTTTCAGTTTCAGCAGTTTAAGGAAAGAAGTCAGCCTGCATGTTTCAGTTGTGACAGCAATGAAGAAAATGAAGAAAGTTTTGAATCATATGAAAGAACTTTTCCATTGTGTTTTGCTTCTTTCAAATTGTTGAAGCAAAATGTTTATAATATTTGAAATCAGAAATCCTCGAGGCATGATGTTGGATGTGAAGGAAGCGGTGGACTTGCCAATGAAAATTATCTTCCATTATGTTTTTTTTCGTTTGAATTGCTTAAAGTAAATCATGAGATAACAGAGGAAGCAGGGAAGTCTCACTGCATTCACAGTGACACT
Source organism: Picea engelmannii (assembly GCA_009831015.1). NCBI lineage: Eukaryota > Viridiplantae > Streptophyta > Pinopsida > Pinales > Pinaceae > Picea > Picea engelmannii. Next base: position 363,563 of record ML787985.1, read on the forward strand.
GTTTTACATGAGCAAATTGTTATCGGTGAGGAGGACCAACAGACTTATCATACATTTAATGACCATGTTGTTGATTACATGGAAGGTTATTTCAGTTCAGATTTGCAGCCTGTGATCAATTACCAGCTTGGAAATAAATATGATGGTCAATCAACATCAATGTTAGATATGGATTGCTTCCCACTAGGGGTTTCATTTCAGCCAGCACTGTCTTCTTATCAGAAGATTGCTATTTCCAGCAGTCTCAACATATTTTTCGGCCTTTTTGTGGTAATCAACATGTTGAATTACATGAAAACAAGGATGCAGTGGAAGGGGTGAAACATGATTGTTGTTTTATGTATGTTCTGGAGGATCCATTTACAGTTTTGTTGGAGGCGGAAAACAGTCCCAATGTTCTTAATTTTTTGAGATTTGAATTTATAGATAAATTTTTGAATGACTTATCAGTAAACAGGCTTTGGAGCAAGCATGTGCAAAGAAAGCAAAAAGTGGATAAAGTGTTTGCATGGTTGCATTGGCATTTTGATTTCACTTGATTGGCATATTTTTCAGCAGTTAGGGTAGGTAGGAGTTTGAATAAGCTTGGTACTACAAGCATTTCTTTTAGCAATCTACAGTTTTCATTTTCATCTTAGTTTCAGATTTCAGTTTGGAGCATATACAACTTTGGGTTTTCAGCGGATGCAGGTTACAAGTTACGGTTGGAAAGTTGAGTTTGGGAGCAGCCCAATGGATAGGCGCCTGGTCTACTGTTCTTTGCTACCTCACAGGGAGGATAGCATCCCGTTGGAGCCAACTATTAGCACCATGATTTTCATAGCTAAGGTTAGAGGTTTGTCAACAATTTGCAAAGTCATGCCTATTAGCACCCATATTGTTTTTATGCCTGGCATCATCTAACATCTCCAAGGGTCAGTTTCAAAAGGAATCTTATCATTTATTATTTTCATTTCCATTTGCAACTACGCGTTATGTAGAGCACTTCACCGCGCAAAGGATTATGTCGCGCAGTGGATTTCGTCGCGCATTGGATTTCATCGCGCAGTGGGTTGTCGCGCATGGGATGTCATCGCGCAGAGGATGTCATCGCGCAGTGGATTTCGTCGCACAGTGGGTTGTTACGCATGGGATGTTGTCACATAGAGGGTGTCATCGCGCACTGGATTTCGTCACGCAGTGGGTTTTCGCGCATGGGATGTTGTCGCGCATAGGATGTTGTCACGCAGAGGATTTTCCTACGCACATGCTACAGGTCGCATTGCGCAAATGACTGGTTTAGTGGTAAGATCATTTTCTGACCAACTCGAGAGGAATTTTGAAAATCCCCGAGAGGTTTTTCTTTAAGACAAACCAAATAATAAAAACCTCTCTCCGATTTGAAAAACGTTTCATATTTTGGGAGATTCGAAGGAATCTTTGAGCCCTATTTTTTAGTTTTCATGATTTCTTGTCTGAGACATGTTTTTGAGACACGTATTTCGGCCAGCTGGAGATGAATTTCAAGACACCGAGAGAGGTTTTTCTTTATAACGAGTTTAAATACAAAACCTCTCTTAGTTTCTAAAAATAGTTTTTTATTAGTGAGATATGATGTCATCTTTATCGCCTATTTTCTCAGTTTGTTGCGCAATTCACTGCGTTTTTGTTGTAGGTTACTATTGCATAGCAGCCTTGCTATGAAGGGGTGACAGAGTGTCCAAAAATGCACATGATGACTTATCACAACCATATGGTCAAATTTTGATCATGATCAATGATTGTAAAGAATATTTCGGTTACGATTATGATTCGGCAAAGTCGGGTTTTCTATTTTTAGTAAATCCATTGAAGTTGAGGTTCTCTTTCAAAGAAATCGGATCCATGATTCTAGGAGAGAATAGTTCGACCCTAGCAGCCAAGGGTGACATTAGTTTTATATATATGGGGATCATTTTCATGTAAAAAGGGTTGGTTGGCAAAATTAGTATAGACAACATCTATTGAATGTAGTTTGAGTCTGATCGAAACTTAATGCAAAAGTCCTGTAACTTTGATGAAAAAATTCTAATTATAGCAGTTGGATGTATTGTTTCCTTTCTCTGCGTACTCCTATTTTCTTTGTTCATATCTTTTTCTGTCTGAATCGGAACGAAATTTTGAACCTGGGATTCGTTGCACAGTGCCCCTTGTTCGCACCATTTAGACAAAACATATTTCCTCTTAAGTTAACTCTGAATTCATCCTCAGCAGTGCTCCGAGTTGCTTCACGTGTTTTCTCTTCGCCACACACAACGATTTTGAATTGAAGATGGTTGCTCGCTTAGCCTTTATCCTCTCAAGTTCAGTCACTGAGTCATTTGTTTCCATCGTTTCCTTAAATTCGACTCCATAGCCCAAAGTCTTACTCTTTTGCGCCAATAGAACCAAACTTATTATCTGACAGTGTTAAATCTAGCCGATAGTTAAAGCCACATCCTATATCGAGACTAAATCTCCCGAGAGAACCCTCTCCAAGTCCGAAAGGCTAGTTTCGGGTCTCAAAGTCAGTTGAAAAAGTTACCTCTGTCGTTTGTTTATCAGTCGAACAAATTTACAGAGTGCTAACAAAGCCCACAACAACATTAGATTTGAATATATTTCTTATTTCATAATCATGCATCTAAGTTAGCGTGTTCCAAATCCAATACAAGCTTGAAACTCATCTTGAAACCCAACATTCAACACTTAAAAGGCATAGTAGGAGGGACCAACTAGGCATTGATATTGCATACAATGGAACAATAATACTATTCTTCAAGTATGATTCTAAGCACTCAATGAGACGACCAGAACCAAAGGCATTGCTTTAAATTCAAGGTGACAAACCCTTATCATTATCCCTCAAGATTCAAAATCAACACAACTTTACATTTTTCAATTTTTCAACCTACGACATGAGATAGCCAATCATTTCAAATTTGAGGTTGTATAATTCACTTGGTTTTAATCATACAATTACAACTCAACACCTAACCAAAAGAAAGCATTTACTACTAGACTCACTTGACCAAACAATAAGCATTTGCAAACTAGACTAGGACTCAAAGACAAAATTACTAAACAAAAAGGTTGAAAGGATTGCCCAACCATTTTAGAACATGCAACCAAAGCATGACTGTCATATTCTAGGTTGTCACTTGAACACTATATGATACATGCCAACAACTAAGGCATCACTTATTTAGACAATTTTAACATATAGAACTAACAAAATGACAATTGATACAAGAGCTAGGCTTCTCTTAAACCATTTAAACTGGAACTTTGTCTATGCTTCTGTAAGCATTAAACATTAAGATTGTGTGACTTTTTTACAACATTTAAGAGGACTCAAACTTATACAACATCTCAACATAATTCCCAACAAAAATTCAATGACTTTCTTTTGTTGCATCCATGCAACTCTATCAAATGCCCAATAAATAATTTTCAAAGATAATACTATTTTTGATCTATAAAATTCACAAAGCCAAACAATAACCTTGAGTAGCATGGTTCAAGAGTAAGGTTAAGGTAGCTTTCTTTTTTAGCTCAACATTGGAATGCCAATCAACCATGTCTTCCAAATCATGAAACCATTATGTCACCATTAAAAAAATAGGCTAATTCACATGGTGGATGTGCAGATGTCTCCAAATAGTTGATTACAATGCAAATAAACTTATTATCCCATCAATCAAAACTCGAAATTACCACAAATGTTTTTTCATCGTGCCAAGACTTGGGCAGTATTTAAATGTTAGATATTAACTTGTAAAAAGCACTGCAAGGAAATCCAACCTTTTGAATTCATACTAACGTATATGAATTTCTTTCTTGCACAAGTACAAGCACATTTCAAACAACACCATTCCACTGTGGAGAAAAGCTAGTGCATGCTAGCTTTCTTGCTTACACAAGCACAAGCACATTTCGAACAACATCATTCCACTGTGTAGGAAAGCTAGTGCATGATAGTTTTCCTACTTGCACAAGCACATGGGCATTTCAAACAACATCTTTCCACTGTAGAGGAAAGCTAGCATGTGCTAGTTTTCCTTCTTGCACAAGCACAAGAGCACTTCGAACAACATCATTCCACTTTCAAGGAAAGTTAACGCATGCTAGATTTCAACATCATTCTACTGTGGAAGAAAGCTAGTGTATGCTAACTTTCCTTCTTGCACAAGCACAAGCGCATTTCGAACAACATCATTCCACTGTGGAATAAAGTTAGCATGTGCTAGCGTTCATTCTTGAACAAACACAAGCGCATTTCGAACAACATCATTCCATGGTGGAGGAAAGCTAGCATGTGTTAGTTTTCTTTCTTGCACATGCACAACCGTATTTCAAAAAACAACGTTCCATTGTGGAGGAAAGCTAGCGTGCTAGTTTTCTTTCTTGCACAAGCACAAGCGCATTTCAAACAACATTCCATTGTGGGAGAAAGCTAGAGTGTGCTAGTATTCTTGTTTGCACAAACACAAGTGCATTTCGAACAACATTCCACTGTGGAGGAAAGCTACTGCGTGCTAGGTTTCCTTCTTGCACAAGCACAAACACATTTTGAACAACAGCATTCCACTATGGAGGAAAGTCAACGCGTGCTAGGTTTATTTCTTGCATAAACACAAGCACATTTCAAACAACATTCCACTATGGAGGAAAGCTAGAGCTTGCTAGTTTTCCTTCTTACACAAAAACAAATGCATTTCAAAAAACATCATTCTATAGTGGAGCAGAGCTAGCACATGTTAGCTTTCCTTCTTACACAAGTAGAAGCACATTTCGAACATCATCATTATGTTGTGTAGGAATGCTAGCGCATGCTAGTTTTCCTTCTTGCACAAGAAAAAGTGCATTTCGAACACCATTCCATTGTGGAGGAATGTTGGCACATGTTAGTTTTCCTTCTTGCACAAGCGGAAGTGCATTTCGATCAACATCATTCAACTGTGGAGGAATGTTAGCACATGCTAGCTTTCGTTCTTGCACACGCAGAAATGCATTTTGGACAACATCATTCCTTTGTGAAGGAAATTTAGTGTGTGCTAGCTTTCCTTCTTGCACAAGCACAAGCGCATTTCGGACATCATTCCACTGTGGAGGAAAGCTAGTGTGTGTTAGCATTCCCTCCTGCACAAGCACAAACTCATCTCAAACAACATCATTCCACGTGGAGGAAAGTCAGCACGTGCTAGCTTTCCCTCTTGCACAAGCACAAGTGCATCTCGAAAAATATCATTCCACCATGGAGGAAAGCTAGCATAGTTTTTCCTCTTGCACAAGCACAAGTGCAAAGCTAATGCATGTTAGCTTTCCTTCTTGCACAAGCATAAGCGCATTTCGAACGACATCATTCTATAGTGAAGCAAATCTAGCGCATGTTAGTTTTCCTTCTTGCACAAGCAAAAGCACATTTCGAACATCATCATTCCACTATGTAGGAACATTGACACAAGCTAGCTTTCCTTCTTGCACAAGCAGAAGCGCATTTCGAACATCATTCCACTATGGAGGAATGCTAGCTTTCCTTATTGCACAAGCAGAAGCACATTTCAATCAACATCATTCAATTATGGAGGAATGCTAGTTCATGCTAGCTTTCTTTCTTGCACAAGCAGAAATGCATTTCAGACAACATCATTATGTTGTGAAGGAAAGCTAGTGTGTGCTAGCTTTCCTTCTTGCACAAGCACAAGCACATTTCAGACAACATCATTCCACTGTGGACGAAAGCTAGTGCATGTTAGCATTCCCTCTTGCACAAGCATAAGCTCATCTCAAACAACATCATTCCACCGTGGAGGAAAGCTAGCATGTGCTAGCTTTCCCTCTTGCACAAGCACAAGTGCATCTCGAACAATATCATTCCACTATGGAGGAAAGCTAGCATAGTTTTTCCTCTTGCACAAGCACAAACTCATCTTGAACAACATCATTCCACCGTAGAGGAAAGTTAGCGTGTGCTAGGTTTTGCTAGACCTCAGCGCTCAGCTCGGGCATACACTATTACAATGGGCATGGAGACATGATCAATCGACGAGATGGCTAAGTGTGCATTCGGTTTTGTGCGACGGAGGGCGAGTCAGACCAACTCGGCAAGATGCACGGTGAGTCCCTAAAAGGGCGCGCCGAGCATGCTTGGCGAGTTGCATGGCGAGTTTCCAATTTTTGTAGCCTTGGTGGTCGACTCGTGGGTGTAGCCATGCACCGGTTAGGATGGTGTACTAGTGGAAACGCTAGGAGGATCAAGGAGGACGTCTCATCGAGTAGGATGGGCGCCCAATTGACGAGATGCTATGTTTGGCTTCTCGGCAGAGGATGACGTGGCTTAACAATGTGGTAGATTATGTATCGTCTATGGCAAGGCGACATCGGTGGTATGTACATTGAAGGTATGCGAACACCTTACGTGAAGGGGCATGATCTTCGATGACTATCACGAGTCAGTCTAGATGGATGATAGCACGATTTCATGTTGGGCAGTTGGTTGTCCAAGTATTCTTGGCTCGAGGGAAGGCGCACATAGGTGTCGCTGGTTGGGTGGCGATGGTACAGCATCACCTATGGTGAAACGAGCATTTGAACTTCCACAAATGTAAACATGTATGTTTGGGTTCACCAGGACATGACAGTGAGGCATATTCTGGATGATACAAGCAGGTTGTTGGTTAAGCCTAGCACGCGAGGTCATGCTGGTGTCGCTCGACGACTAGACTCCTTGGGTGGTATGGGATGCTCAAGGGTAACAAGTCTAGCCCCGTGATACCTCTTGCACAAGCACAAGTTCATCTCGAACAACATCATTTCAATGTGAGGGAAGGCTAGAGCGTGCTAGTTTTTCCTCTTACACAAGCACAAGCACATCTTGAACAACATCATTACACCATGGGGGAATGTTAGCACTTGTTAGCTTTCCCTCTTGAATAAGCGCATCTTGAACAATATCATTCTACCGTGGGGGAAAAGCTAGTGCATGCTAGCTTTTCCTCTTCCACAAGCACAAGTGCATCTCGAACAACAACATTCCACCGTGGGGAAAGCTAGCTCATGCTAACTTTCCCTCTTGCACAAGCAAAAGCGCAAGCACATCTTGAACAACAACATTCCACATTGGGAAAAAGCTAGTGCATGGTAGCTTTATCTCTCGCATAAGCACAAGTGTGAGTGCATCTCGAACAACATCATTCCACCATGGGGGGGAACTGGCGCGTGTTAGTTTTCCTTCTTGCACAAGAACAAGTGTATCTCGAACATCATCCCACCATGGGGGGAAAGCTAGCACTTGCTAGATTTCCCTCTTGCATAAACATATACGCATCTTGAACCACATCATTCCAATGTGGGGGAAAGCTAGCGCGTGCTAGCTTTCTCTCTTGCACAAGCACAAGCGCATCTCCAACAACATCATTCCTCTGTGGGGTAAAACTAACACATGCTAGCTTTCCTTCTTGAAAACGCATAAGCGCATCATGAACAACATCATTCCATTGTGGGGGAAAGCCAATGCGTGCTAACTTTCCCTCTTGCACAAAAACAAGCACACCTCGAACAACATCATTCTAGCATGGAGGAAAGATTGCACATGCTAGCCTTCCCTCTTGCACAAGCACAAGCACATCTCAAACAACATCATTCCACCGTCGAGGAAAGCTCGTGTGTGCTAGCTTTCCCTCTTGCACAAGCACAAGTGCATCTCAAACAACATCATTCCACTATGGGGAAAGCTAACACCTGCTAGTTTTCCCTCTTACACAAGCACAATCGCATCTCGAACACCAACATTCCATTGTGTGGGAAAGCTAGTGTGTGCTAACTTTCCCTCTTGCACAAGCACAAGCTCATCTCAAACAATATCATTCAACGTGGGGGAAAGCTAGAGCATGTTAGCTTTCCCTCTTGCACAAGCGCATCTCGAACAACATCATTCCACCGTAGGGGGAAGCTAGGGCATGCTAGCTTTTCCTACTGCACAAGCACAAGCGCATCTCGAACAATAACATTCCACCATGGGGGAGAGCTAGTGTGTTTTAGATTTCCCTTTTGCACAACCACAAGCACATCTCGAACAACATCATGCCACCGTGGGGGAAAGCTAGCACATGATAGCTTTCCCTCTTGCACAAGCACAAACACATCTCAAACATCATTCCACCGTGGGGGGAAAGCTAGCGCATGGTGACTTTCCCTCTTGCACAAGCACAAGTGCATCTCGAACAACATCATTCCACCGTGGGGGAAAGCTAGCGTGCACTAGCTTTCCCTCTTGCACAAGCACATGTGCATATCGAACAACATCATCCTACTGTGGGGGAAAGTCAGCATGTGCCAGCTTTCCCTCTTGCACAAGTAGGAGAGGATCTTGAACAACATTGTCCCATCATGGGGAAAAGCTAGCATGTGCTAGCTTTCCCTCTTGCACAAGTAGGAGCGTATCTTGAACAACATCATCCCTCCGGTGGGGAAAGCTAGTGCATGCTACCTTTACCTCTTGCACAAGTAGGAGCGCATCGCGAACAACAACATCCCATTGTGGGGGAAAGCCAACAAGCTAGCTTTACCTCTTGTGCAAAGAGCCCATCTCGAACAACATCATCCCACCGTTGGCGCTAGCTTTCCCTCTTGCACAAGCAGGAGCACATCTTGAACAAAATCAGACCACCGTGGGGGAAAGCTAGCAAATGCTAACTTTCCCTCTTGCACAACCACGAGTTCGTCTCGAACAATATCATCCCACTATGGGGGAAAGCTAATGTGTGCTAACTTTCCCTCTTGAACAAGCATGAGATCATCTCGGGCAACATCATCCCACCATGGGGGAAGCTAGAGCATGTTATCTTTCCCTCATGCTAGCTTTCCCTCTTGCACAAGCATGGGCTCATATCAGACAACATCATCCCACTGTGGGGGAAATCTAGCGCGTGCTAGCTTTCCCTCTTGTACAAGAACAAGTGCATCTGCAACAACATCATTCCATCGTGGGAAAAAGCTTGTGCATGCTAGCTTTCCCTCTTGCATAAGCACAAGCGCAAGTGCATCTCGAACAACATCATTCCACCATGGGGGAAAGCTAGAGTGTGTTTGTTTTCCTTCTTACACAAGCATATACGCATCTCAAACAACATCATTCCATTGTGGAGGAAAGCTAGCATGTGCTAGCTTTCTCTCTTGCGTAAGCACAAGCGCATCTCGAACAACATCATTTATCTCTGGGGTAAAACTAGCACATGCTAGCTTTCCGTCTTGCAGAAGCACAAACGCATCTTGAATAACATCATTCCATTGTGAGGGAATGCTAGCCCGAACTAGCTTTCCCTCTTGCACAAACACAAGCGCATCTCAAACAACATCATTCTAACATGGAGAAAAGATTTCACATGCTAGGTTTCCCTCTTGCACAAGCACAAGTGCATCTCGAACAACATTCCACCGTCAAAGAAAGCTAACACATGCTAGTTTTCCCTCTTGCACAAGAACAAGTGCATCTCAAACAACATCATTCCACCGTGGGGGAATGCTAGCACCTGCTAGCTTTCCCTCTTGCACAAGCACAAGCGCATCTCAAATAACATCATTCCACAGTGGGGAAAAGCTAGTGCATGCTAGCTTTCCCTCTTGCACAAGCACGGGCGCATCTCAAACACCATTCCACTGTGGGGGAAAACTAGCGCATTGCACAAGCACAAGCTCATCTCAAACATCATTCAACATGGGGGAAAACTAGCACGTGCTTGTTTTCCCTGTTGCATAAGGGCATCTCGAACAACATCATTCCACCATGGGAAAAAGCTAGTGTATGCTAGCTTTTCCTATTGCACAAGCACAAGTGCATCTCAAATAATATCATTCCACCATGGGGGAAAGCTAGCACGTCCCTCCTACACAAGCACAAGTGCATCTCGAACAACATCATTCCACCATGGGGGAAAGCTAGCATGTGCTAGTTTTCCCTCTTGCACAAGCACAAGCGCATCTCGAACATCATCCTACCATGGAGGAATGTTAGTGCGTGCTAGCTTTCTCTCTTGGACAAGCATATACGCATCTCGAACAACATCTTTCCACTGTGGGGGAAAGCTAGCACGTTTTAGCTTTCTCTCTTGCACAAACACAAGCGCATCTCGAACAACATCATTCCTCTCTAGGGTAAAACTAGCGCATGTTAACTTTCCATCTTGTAGAAGCACAAACGCATCTTGAACAACATCATTCCATTGCTAGCTTTCCCTCTTGCACAAACACAAGCTTATCTCGAACATCATTCTAGCATGGAGGAAATCTTACACATGTTAGCCTTCCCTCTTGCACAAGCACAAGCGCATCTCGAACAACATCATTCCACCATCGAGGAAAACTAGCGCATGCTAGATTTCCCTCTTGCACAAGCACAAGTGCATCTCGAACAACATCATTCAACCGTGAAGTAAAACTAGTGTCTGCTAGCTTTCCCTCTTGCATAAGCACAAGCACATCTCGAACAACATCATTCCATCGTGGAGGGAAGCTATCACGTGCTAGTTTTCCCTCTTGCACAAGCACAAGTGCGTCTTGAACAACATTCCACCGTCGGGGCTAGCTTTCCCTCTTGCACAAGCACAGACGCATCTCGAACATCATTCCACTGTGGGGAAAAGCTAACGTGTGCTAGCTTTCCCTCTTGCAAAAGCACAAGCTCATCTCAAACAACATCATTCAACGTGGGGGAAAGCTAGCACGTGCTAGCTTTTCCTCTTGCACAAGCGCATCTCAAACAACATCATTCCACCATGGGGGGAAGCTAGTGCGTGCTAGTTTTCCCTATTGCACAAGCACAAGTGCATCTCAAACAACACCAGTCCACCATGGGGAAAAGCTAGCGTGTGTTAGCTTTCCCTCTTACACAAGCACAAGCGCATCTCAAACAACATCATTCCATTGTAGGGGAAAGCTAGCGCGTGCTAGCTTTCCCTCTTGCACAAGCACAAGCGCATCTCAAACATCATGCCATCGTGGGGGAAAGCTAGCACATGCTAGTTTTCCCTCTTGCCCAAGCACAGACATATCTCAAACATTCTTTCACCATGGGGGAAAGCTAGCGAGTGTTGGTTTCCCCTCTTGCACAAACACAAGCACATCTCGAACAACATCATTCCACTGTGGGGGAAAGCTAGCATGCGCTAGTTTTCCCTCTTGCACAAGCACAAGCACATCTTGAACAACATCATCCCAGTGTGAGGGAAAGCTAGTGCATGCCATTTTTCCATCTTTCACAGGCAGGAGTGCATCTCGAACATCATCCCACAGTGGGGGAAAGCTAACACGTGCTAGCTTTCTCTCTTGTAGAATTAGGAGCGCATATCGAACATCATACCACCATGGGGTAAAGCTAGCGCGTGCTAGTTTTCCCTCTTGCACAAGCAAGAGCGCATCTTGAACAACATCATCACTCTGTGGGGGAAAGCTAGCACGTGCTAGCTTTCCCTCTTGCACAAGCAGGAGCATGTCGTGAACATCATCCCACCATGGAGAAAAGCCAACGTGTTCTAGCTTTTCCTCTTGCACAAGTAGGAGCACATCTCGAACAACATCATCCAACCATGGGGGAAAGCGAGTGTGTTCTAACTTTCCCTCTTGCAAAAGTAGGAGCGCATCTCGAACAACATCATCTCACCGATGGGGAAAGCTAGTGCATGCTAGCTTTCCCTCTTGCACAAGTAGGAGCGCAACTAGAACGAAAAGCTAGTGCATGCTAGTTTTCCCTCTTGCACGAGCAGGAGCACATCATGAACAACATCATCCCACTGTGAGAGAAAGCCAACACGTTCTAGCTTTCCCTCTTGCACAAGTAGGAGAGCATCTCGCAAACACATTCTAGTTTTTCCTCTTCCACAAGTAGGAGCACATCTTGAACAACATCATCCCACCAATGGGGAAAGCAAGCTTGTTCTAGCTTTTCCTCTTGCACAAGTAGAAGCACATCGCAAACAACATCATATCACCGTGGGGGAAATCTAGCTCGTGTTAGCTTTCCCTCTTGCACAAGCACGAGCTCATCTCAGACAACATCATCCCACCATGGGAGAAAGCTAGCACATGTTAGCTTTCCCTCTTACACAAGCACGAGCTCATCTTGGACAACATCATCCCACCATGGGGGAAAGCTAGCTTTCCCTCTTGCACAAGCACGAGCTCATCTCGGACAACATCATCCCAGCGTGAGGGAAAGCCTAGCACATGCTATCTTTCCCTCTTGCACAAACACGAGCTCATCTCAAACAACATCATCCCACCGTGGGGGAAAGCTAACACATGCTAACTTTCCCTCTTGCACAAGCATGAGCTCATCTGGGACAACATCATCCCACCATGGGGGAAAGCTAGCGTGTGCTAGCTTTCCCTCTTGCACAAGTATGAATTCATCTCAGACAACATCATCTCACCGTCGAAGAAAGCTAGCGTGTGCTAGCTTTCCCTCTTGCATAAGCACGAACGCATTTCAGACAACATCATCCCATCATGGGGGAAAGCTAGCATGTGCTAGCTTTCCCTCTTGCACAAGCACGAGCGCATCTCGGACAACATCATCCCCCCTCGGGGAAAGCTAGCGCATGCTAGCTAGCTTTCTCTCTAGCACAAGCATGAGAACATCTCGGAGAACATCAGCCCCCCATCGGGGAAAGCTAGCACGTGCTAGCTTTCCCTCTCGCTAGCTTTCCCTCTTGCACAAGCACAAGCACATTCAGAGAACATCATCACATCGTGGGGGAAAGCTATTGCGTGCTAGCTTTCCCTCTTGCACAAGCACGAGCACATCTTGGATAAAATCATTCCACCATGGGGGAAAGCTAGCGCGTGCTAGCTTTCCCTCTTGCATAAGCACGAGCACATCTCTGACAACATCATTCCACCATGGGGAAAAGCTAGTGTGTGCTAGTTTTCCCTCTTGCACAAGCATGAGGGCATTTCGAACAATATCATTCCATCGTGGGGGAAAGCTATCATGCATTAGCTTTCCCTCTTTCTCAAGTTTGACTATGATTACATTTAACACTTAGAATAGTTGCACAAGTAAACAATACACACATGTACATAGCCAAGATATTGTATAAAATCGGGCAGCCTCAACACAGCCTAACACCCGAAGTATTGTTACGACATACAATAGTTTACAAGAGTGAGTAGCTTTTACAATGAACCAAACGGTTCACAAGAATGTGTGTGTTAACAGATATATACAATCCTCGTTGAATACACATGTTGTGATACAACTCGACCAACGCTTGGGACTCCTCCCTTCAACACAACTCGACCAACGCTTGGGACTCCTCCCTTCAACACAACTCTAATTGCAGACTTTGTTGCACCTTCACCCTGAACTCTCGTTCACTACTCACGTTCGATCGTCTCCACTCTGCCCAAGTTGCACCTCAACGACTTCACGATCTTGCGGTCATCTCCACCCTTCATCGAGTCACCATGCCCTTCATGCACTCTGGCTCAACTCCGTGTCGAACTCTACCACAGACTTCACCAAGTCATGCTTCCATCGAATTCACCAACAAACTTGCAGCCTTTTCTGTCACACAAACTCGCCCAACTTTGTCCCAACCGCCTCACTGATTCCACACAAAACTGCGTTCGCATAACCCAAACTTTCGCACCCCAAGACAAGTCTCTTCATAGAAGAGTCACACCGAGCGACCCATCCAATCGGATGGTCGTGCCTCATACCACTCCAAATCTCATCCTCTTGGCTCCTTTGATTTCCATTGTAGACCAACACTTAGCCAAATTTTGGACCTCCTCCAAACTTTATTTATGTTGCCTGTCTTGTGCTTGATCTCTTCATTAATCTTTTGATGCCTTGATGACTCTCCCCCATGCTCTATACATATGCATCGGTCGCCCTATATGGGTCGTCGCGTCTATTGATGTGTGGGTGAGCCGACCCACTCCACTCCATCTAATGTGCCCACATAAAGTGCCTTGGCCAAATTTCATAGTGCATGCGCCCACAGAACTCACCAAGCCGACTTGTCGAGCACCCACATGCTTGTCTTGTGCTTGATCTCTTCATTAATCTTTTGATGCCTTGATGACTCTCCCTCATGTTCTATACATATGCATCGGTCGCCCTATATGGGTCGTCGCGTCTATTGATGTGTGGGTGAGCCGACCCACTCCACTCCATCTAATGTGCCCACATAAAGTGCCTTAGCCAAATTTCATAGTGCATGCGCCCACAGAACTCACCAAGCCGACTTGTCGAGCACCCACATGCTTGTCTGGTCGACCCGCCAAGTCATTCAACCGGGTGCCCACATATCCGTTCAACCGACTCATGCCAGGCATGGCGCCCACTTGACTTGTCCAAGTGTGCATGTCGCGTACCCTGTCCTAGCCAACTCATTGGATGTGCGCCCAAGTTGGGCGCACCTTTACCACAACTCTAGCCAACTCGTCGCATCGTCGCACCAAAGCTTCAACTTGCCTGATTAGTTGCTTATGTCGCAAGGCATGTCCTTACACTTAGTTTTTTTTTCAAGTCTTCAATGATGGTCATCTCGGTGCGTCGCACGCCCAAGACGTCTTACTCACCCATTATAAGTAAGTGGACCAATGTGTACGTCGAGCTCACTACTTGACCTATTGTTTTGTTGTCATGTCTCGGTAGCTCACATGGTGTGAGGGCACTCGCCTAGGATTAGCGCCAAATGCCTTACACCTGCTCCCCTAAGGTTCTCAAGAAGGATTCACTCATAGTTAAAATACTTGCCTCTCCACTCTCTTGAGAGTTTTGCTAGATAGTTGGATTTTGCCCAAGATCTCAGTCCCTTCAATGTAGGGTTATCTCTAGATTGACTCATTTTATGTAATTGATTATTCTATTGGAGCACCATCTTCTTCTTCCTTCCCACATTCTACTTCTAGCTTTGATGTGTCTTGATATGCTCCCTCTTTCCCCTAGTTTGACTAGAGAGGGATGGTCATTTTTGTTTTTGTTTTGTCATCAACATATTATGTTTGACGTGGGTAATAGATGCAGGAGCATCGCCAGCAAACCACATGGGAAGACAGCACAACACCTAGTGCGCCTTTTGAGAAAATTTCAAATTTTGAAAGATGGCGTATCTCAAAAAACTTCGGAGTAAATGATGAATCAAAAGAGTTTTAATGGTTGGAGGTCGAATGATCACATAAGATCAGGGGAGATCAGATCGTCCTTTAGTCTATTTGATTTTGGCGTGGATCTGAACTTCGCCTTAATTGTATGTCACGGACGTTTATTGCAATAAGACTTAAGTAGTTGTAAGCATTTAATTCGATAAGATAGGTAGTTGGAGGGAACCCTAGAGGACCTCTTGTATAAGTAGATGCATGGCACGCCTAAATAAGGTTGGTTGCAAATTAGTAGGAAATAGTTGTTATTGAATCATTAGGATAAGTTTCACTTGTTTCTCTTTGTTGAGTTCATGCAAGGTGTGCATACAGTTTGTAAGGAGTGCGTTGACAGAGTTTGTTTCGACTCAGAAGCTCAGAAGAGATAGCGTGGAACTTCTGTTTGCAAGGAGTGCAAAGGGGCTATTGCAAGGTGTGCACAGTCGCCCGCAAGAAGTGAACTCTTGCGTAAGAACCTGTTGCAGGGAGCGCACAGATTCGAAATTCGACTAAGTGTCAAAGGAAACCCTCAAGAGAGCTGAAGGTTCGAAGGGAAGGACACGTCCGGAGAAGTTGGTAGGAGAAATCTTCACAAGGAGTGAAGCTCTGAAGGTTTGACGAGTTAACGCTCAAGATCCCTTCAGAAGGAAGCGAGATTGTTCCAGACCTTCTGATCTGGGAGAAGCTGCGCGGTGGTTGGCTGTGAGTTCCTTCGGAAGTCGTGGGTCGGAGGATTTGCGCCAAGTAGATAGTCATTCTCGCGAAGTACAAAGTAAATCCAAGTCGTTGGTTGAAGCGGGGATACGTGGCAGCAGATTGGAGAAATCGAAGGAAAGGGCTTCGAGAGGTTTGTGTAGAGCAAAAGGTCGTTTTTGCAAAGTCGCAAAGAGCGAAGAGATCTGGACCATCGGTCTGGAAGGACATGCGTCACCAGTCCGCGAAACTCGGAGGAGAGTTGAGGGGAAAGGAAGGTTGTCCGATGCGGAGTGAGAGGTGAGTCTCAACCGTCGATTAAGAGAGACATGTGATGCTTGATCTAAGATTCCGGGTACGAAATACTTCGGAGAAAGAGGAGTGTAAGAAGTGCAGAACTCCCGAAGACCGGAGTCTGAACGGATCACAGTCATCGGTTGTGGGAGAGACAAGGACCGTAAATCTACCAGGCGAGTTCACAATTCGGAATTTGAACGAAAGGGGGTGCAGTTGTTGCCAAGAACGCCGAAACCCGAAGTTACAAAGCGCGCAGGAGGTTGAGCCTCGGGTCACAGCCCGAGGTCACATGCAAAGAGGGACCTGTGAAATTTGTTCCAAGGGCTATTGAAGACCCGAAAGAGCTAATCCAGCTCAGGAGAGTAAGATCCTTGACCGGGAGGTCGCGCAGTCCCAGAGGAGAGTAGGGGGGGTCTGCATCAAGTGGTATCAGAGCTCACATAATTGATTTCTGTAGAGAAAGGAGACAAGGAAATAGGTTGATATCATCAAGTGGTATCAGATACATCAGCACAATGTCGCCTAGGAGACGAACAGAACCGCCTGTAGCCAATCGAGTTGTCGAAAGGGAAATGAGAGAATTGCGTGCAAGATTGGAAGCGATGGAAGCAGCGCAGAGGAGAGCCCCTAACACTGGAGACGTCAGTGAGGCAGAAAGTGAAGAGACAGAGGTTGAAGAGGCTGCAGGAGGAGATGTTGCTGAAGAATGCTTGTTGAAAGTTGTTGTGAAGTTGGGAGCTAGAGCAAAAATAGACATCCCAATGTATGAAGGTAACTAAACGCTGAAGAGTTTTTGGACTAGATAAGGTCCATGGACAAGTATTTCGACTATGAAGATGTCGATGAGAAGAAGAGGGTGAGACATGTTGTCCCCAGATTGAAAGGACATGCAGCATTGTGGTGGGATGAACTACAGGCTGACAGACGAAGCAAAGGCAAACAAAAGATTAAGAGTTGGGATAGAATGGTAGCCAAGTTGAAGGCTAAGTTCATGCCCAAGGACTATCAGATAAATCTGTTCTGGAAGATGCAGAACCTGAGACAGAAATGAATGACAGTGAAAGAGTACACAGAAGTGTTCTACACGCTGAACATCGGGACTGGACAAAGGGAGAGAGATGAAGAGAAAGTTGTCAAGTACATAAATGGCTTGAGATATGAGATCCAAGATGAAATCAACATGATTTCCGTGAGGAAAGTAGAAGAGGCATATCAATATGCATTGAAAGCAAAGGAGAAGTTGGCCATGAAACAAAGCCAGCGAAGCAGAGGCAGAAGCCCGAACAGAGGTAAAGGAGTTGTCCATGATAAGGCACAAAAGCCCAAGGGTGAGGATGAGAAAACCCACAGTCACTCAGAAAGAGGAGGAAGCTCTAGAGGAGGAGGAAGAAGCAAGGGAGGAGAGATAAGATGTTATACATGAGGAAAACCAGGACACAAATCTTGGGAATGCCCCGAGAGAAAGAAAGAAGGAGGCGAAGCTCACATTTTAGAAGCACAGAAAAGAAATGTTGAAGCAGAAGGTGCAGAAGATGGAAAATCTCTGATGTTGAAGAAGGTTCTTTTGAAGCCAAAACCATAAATTGAAAAGCCAGTGCAAAGGAACAGTTTGTTCATGACAGCTTGCAAGACTAAAGACAAAGTATGCAAGGTGATAATTGACAATGGGAGCACTGATAACTTAGTATCCATAGAGATGGTGGAGAAATTGGAGTTGTAGACAACTGCACATCCAAATCCATATAAGATCTCATGGTTGCAGAAAGGACACCAGGTAATGGTAACTAAACAATGCCTTGTTGAATTTAAAATAGGTGGATATAGAGATGAGACTCTGTGTGATGTAATTCCCATGGATGTATATCATGTTTTGTTGGGGAGACCATGGCAGTTTGATAGGAATGTCATTCATGATGGGAGAAGGAATACTTACACTTTGGAAAAAAATGGTAGAACGCACATGTTGCTGCCAATAGAAGAGAAGAAAGTAAAGGAAGAAGTCAGCACAAGCACACTTCTCATGAGTGGGAAGGAACTCCTGAGTGAAGTAAAAAGGGAACAGGAGATGCAGTTTGATGTGGTGAGGAAACCCAGAGTTGTCCTTACAAGTACTTCTATGGATGAATTGCCTAAGGAAGTTCAGGAGCTGTTGGAGAATTTTGTTGACATAGTAGTGGATGAGTTGCCTAACTCATTGCCACCCATCAAAAGTATCAGCCATCATATTGATTTGATACCAGGAGCAAGTCTGCCAAACAAAGCAGAATATAGATTGACACCTCAAGAGAATGAGGTGAAAAGACAAGTCCAGGATTTGTTGGACAAGGGTTTGGTCAGAGAAAGCTTGAGTCCATGCGCAATACCAACTGTGTTGAGCCCAAAGAAGGATGGAGGATGGAGAATGTGTACAGAGTCAAGGGTCATAAACAAGATCACCATCATGTACAGATTTCCTTTGCCAAGGATGGATGACTTAATGGATTGCTTAAGTGGAGCAAATTATTTTTCAAAGATAGATTTGAAAAGTGGATATCACCAGATAAGGATGAGAGAAGGTGATGAGTGGAAAACAGCCTTTAAGACAAATGAAGGGTTGTATGAGTGGCGTGTTATGCCATTTGGCTTAACAAATGCCCCAAGTACTTTTATGAGACTGATGAATGAAGTATTGAAGGATTTCATTGGTAAGTTTGTGATCGTATATATGGACGATATATTGGTCTTCAGTAAAACTGAATAAGAGCATTTGAGACATCTAACATTGGTGATGAAGAGACTACAGCAGGAAAAGTTATTGATAAATCTGAAGAAGTCCTCTTTTATGAAGACAGAACTCATTTACTTGGGTTTTGTGATCTCTTCAAATGAATTGAAGATGGATCCAGAGAAGGTCAGAGCAATCAAAGAATGGTCATCGCCAAAGAGCATGTTTGAGGTGAGAAGCTTCCATGGATTAGCAAGTTTCTATCGGAAGTTCATTAGAAATTCCAGTGGGATTGGTGCACAAATGATGGATACAGTGAAGAAGAGACACAAGTCTTTTAAATGGACAGAAGAAGCTGAGGAAAGTTTCAATATATTGAAGGAGAAGATAACAGAACAACCAATTCTGGTCTTGCCAAATTTCGGGAAGACATTTCAAGTAAGGTGTGATGCGAGTGGAGTTGAAATTGGAGCAGTATTGAGCCAAGATAATAGGCATGTTGCATATTTTAGTGAGAAGTTGAATGAGACTAAGGGAAAGTACTCCACATACAATAAAGAGTTTTATGCCATAATTCAAGCCTTGAAGAAATGGAGACACTACCTTGTTCCAAAGGAATTTGTCTTGTATAGCGATAACCAAGCTTTGCAATTCATAATCAGACAAGAGAAGTTAAACCAGAGACATGCTAAGTGGATAGCGTTTATGCAAAATTTCACTTTTGTCATTAAACATATTTCTGGTAATGCTAACAAAGTTGTTGATGCATTGAGCAGGAGATGTTTGATTCTGCAGGAATTTTAGGTCAAGACCTTAGGGTTTGAACACCTTAAGGAGATGTATTGTGATGATCCAGATTTCAAAGAAGCATATGAAGCATGTGCAAATCCTGTGCTCAGAGACAAGAGCGAGTGGATAGAGTATATGATTCAAGATGGATTGTTGTTTAAAGGTTGTCAATTGTGCATACCAAGGTGTTCAATGAGAGAAAATTTGTTGAAGGAAAAACACAGTGGAGGCCTAGCAGGACATTTCAGCCATGACAAGACGTTTGCACAGTTGAACAATTCATACTATTGGCCAGGTATGAGAGCAGAGGTGAAAAGGTTTGTGAACAAATGTAAGATTTGTCAGTACGCAAAAGGGAAGAAACAGAACACTGGATTGTATCAGCCACTGCCTATTCCAAATAGGCCTTGGGATGCAATAAGCATGGAATTTGTGTTGGGATTGCCACAGACACAAAGAGGAAGTGATTCCATATTTGTGGTAGTTGATAGATTTTCGAAGATGACACACTTCATCCCATGCCAGAAGACGAATGATGCAACACACATTGCGAATTTTCTTTTCAAGGAAGTTGTGAGACTTCATGGATTGCCCAAGAGTATTGTCTCAGATAGGGACACTAAATTTGTTGGTCATTTCTGGAGAACAATGTGGAAGAAGTTGGGGACAGAATTGTCTTTTAGTTTAGCGTATCACCCTCAAACAGATGGACAGACTGAGGTGGTAAATTGGAGCTTGGGAAATTTGTTAAGAAGTTTGGTCACTGAACATCATAGCCAGTGGGATCAAATTTTGTCACAAGCAAAGTTTACATATAATGACTTGCCAAACAGAAGTACAGGGAAAATCCCATTACAGATAGTGTATGGGATGATGCCAAGAGGGGTATTAGAATTGAGAGACATGGAGCAGAGTGAATTCAGAAGCGTTGGAGCTGAAGACTTCGCTACAGAAATGCAGAAGCTTCATAATCGGATCAAGAAGCAGTTTCAGAACAGCAATGCAGAGTATAAACGCAGAGCCGATCAGCACAGAAGAGAACTTCAATTCAAAGTGGGAGATCAAGTTTTAGCACACTTGAGGAAGGAAAGGTTCCCAAGAGGAACATATAACAAGCTGAAGCTGAAAAAGATTGGACCATGCAAGATCCTAAGAAAATTTGGTAACAATGCTTATGAGATAGAGCTGCCAGAGGGGGTGGGAATATTACCCATATTTAACGTTTCGGACCTGTATCCTTACAGGGAAGATGACACGGGAAGATCAGAAGATCAAGAGAAGATTTAGTGGGAGAAGTGGATGCCTGTAGCAGAAAATCCATAGATGGAGAAGATCGTTGATCAGAGGATTGGTAAGAAGACCAGGAGGAAAACCTATTTCGAATATTTGCTCAAGTGGAAGGGACACCCGATAGAAGATGCCAGTTGGGTAAATGAAGCTGATGTCCAGAAGCATGGAAAGTCAATGCAGGAGCTCATGAACAGGAGTCCATGAATTTTCTGCCCAGAGGAGTATGATGCAGGAGCATCGCCAACAAGCCAAATGGGAAGACAGCACAACGCCTAGCGCGCCTTTTGAGAAAATTTCAAATTTTGAAAGATGGCGTATCTCAGAAAACTTCGGAGTAAATGATGAATCAGAAGAGTTTTAATGGCTGGAGGTTGAACGATCGCATAAGATCAAGGGAGATCAGACCATCCTTTAGTCTATTTGATTTTGGCATGGATCTGAACATTCACCTTAATTGTCTGTCACGGACGTTTATTGTAATAGGACTTAAGTAGTTGTAAGCATTTTATTCGATAAGATAGGTAGTTGGAGAGAACCCTTGAGGACCTCTTGTATAAGTAGATGCATGGCACGCCTGAATAAGGTTAGTTGTAGATTAGTAGGAGATAGTTGTTACTGAATCATTAGGATAAGTTTCACTTGTTTCTCTTCGTTGAGTTCATGCAAGGTGTGCATACAGTCCGCAAGGAGTGCGTTGACAGAGTCTGTTTCGACTCAGAAGCTCAGAAGAGATAGCGTGGAACTTCCATTTTCAAGGAGTGCAAAGGGATTGTTGCAAGGTGTGCACAGTCGCCCGCAAGAAGCGAAGTCTTGCGTGAGAATCTGTTGCGGGGAGCGCACAGATTCAAAATTCAACTAAGTGTCAAAGGAAACCCTCAAGAGAGTTGAAGGTTCAGAGGGAAGGACACGTCCAAAGAAGTTGGTAAGAGAAATCTTCACAGGGAGTGAAGCTCTGAAGGTTTGACGAGTTAAAGCTCAAGATCCCTTCAGAAGGAAGCGAGATTGTTCTAGACCATCTGATCTGGGAGAAGTTGCGCGGTGGTTAGCCGTGATTTCCTTCGGAAGTCGTGAGTCGGAGGATTTGCGCCAACTAGATAGTCATTCTCGCGAAGTCGTGAAGTGCGAAGTAAATCCAAGCCGTTGGTTGAAGCGGGGATACGTGGCAGCAGATTGGAGAAATCGGAGGAAAGGGCTCCGGGAGGTTTGCGTAGAGCAAAAGGTCATTTTCACGAAGTCGCGAAGAGCGAAGAGATCTGGATCGTCGGTCTGGAAGGACATGCATCACTAGTCCGCGAAACTCAGAGGAGAGTTGAGGGGAAAGGAAGGTCGTCCGATGCGGAGTGAGAGGTGAGTCTCAGTCATCGATCAAGAGAGATGTGTGAAGCTTGATCTAAGATTCCGGGTATGGAATACTTCGGAGAAAGAGTGTAAGAAGTGTGGAACTCCCGAAGACCGGAGTCTGAATGGATCACAGCTGTCGGTTGTGGGAGAGACGAGGACCGTAAATCTGCCATGCGAGTTCGCAATTCGGAATTCAGACAAAAGGGGGTGCGGTTGTTGCCAAGAACATCGAAACCCGAAGTTACGAAGCGCGCAGGAGGTTGAGCCCAGGGTCACAACCCGAGGTCACATGCAAAGAGGGACTTGTGAAATTTGTTCCAGGGGCTATTGAAGGCCCGAAAGAGCTAATCCAGCTCAGGAGAGTAAGATCCTTGACCGAGAGGTCGCGCAGTCCCAGAGGAGAGTAGGGGAGGTCTGCATCAGTATTGTATCTATATTATTTCTGGCTACTATAGTTTAGCGCTTTAGCTATTTTTCTTTTTCGTAGATTAGTGATAGGAGTTTCTTTTGCACTCCCACCCTGTACTTGCACTAGATTGTACTTCTAAGTCCCATTGACTTACTATTGTAGTCATTTGTAGGAAGGAGATTAATAAAATCATCTTATTAAACAAATTTTATGAATTGACCTGCACAAACGATGTCATGCAATGCATCTCAACTAAGTTTCTAACATACAAATTCTTCACATAATATGCAACACTTGTTCCATTGTACCCAAATGCTCTGCTCTGCAAGTTCGACCTATAATCACTTGAATCAGTGACACAGTTGATTGCAAATGTTTTCCAAACCAGTTCAAAGAGTGCAAAGTATTCAGAGTGTTACCTTGATTTGTGGATGGCTGGATATTGAAGTTCGGATCTCAGGTGCATGCATGAGCCCCTAAAATGGAAAAATGGACTCTAAGTTGATGTGGTATTTCAGCAAGATGCTGAGAATCCCATGACAACAAATTTTGTTTGAAAAAGTGTTTAAAAAAGAGATTAAATCTGCAATTTATCTTACCAATTGATGTGATCAAGGATGGGCTCAAAAGACACAAGACTTGCTCAATAATGTTGTATTCACTGTTATCCATACACTAAATACAACAACATTATTGCAAACTTGGTGACACCATACCATTTCCTCTTGCCTTCTTAGCAGTTTCAGCATCACTGCTTTTCTGTCGCCTGAGAATTCGAAATGTAGTCCATATCTTTGTTGCTACAAATTTGATGTAAAGGTTGTATTAGATGACCGAGGATCTGTCACCGGACATGTGTCATGATTTTCCCATAGGCTCTCGATATGTATCAAACCGTCAAATTTCTTTATTCCGTCCAGAAACAAAGTGTTGTCTCTATCAATCTGTATGATCCTTCATGTAGCATGCAGGTCGTATTTCAAAAATATCTCAATGACACCAACACTGTCTATCCTCGTGTCATTTTGGGTTATCGTGAAATTGGCGCCATCCTTTAAAGCTAACAAACAGGTGGGAGTAGTTTCATCAATTGTTTGTGCTCCAAGAACATTGTAGAGAGCTCAAAGAACTAAATTTTCAATTCCAAGTGCATTGTAGAGAGCTCAAAGAACTAAATTTTCAATTCCAAGTGCTTATAGAATGTTGTCCCAAATACTCAATACAACATGCAATTGACTCCCACAAATTATGACAGATATGTCAACTCTCAGATCAAGGTGCATAGTAGTTCGGACATCATATTGAACTATGGGTTGTGCTTCATGATCCCCACAGTAGCCTTGTATCACCTTTATCTTAATATGTTCAAGCCTTTTCCACCCGGGCCGACAACAACTCTCGGCAACACCCTTCGTGTATTAGTTGTGCCGAAATTGGATTTATCTCCTATAATATGTATTAGATGGGGTGCGAACTTGCTCACCGCATATCCTAAAGTTGTGAGGAAACCAACATTTCCCTTCTTCTGAGATTCATGCTTCAGTGATTGCAAATAGCCCCCATGCTATCTCTGTCATACATGGATTGGAGACCATCACTACGTGATCCATCGACAGTCTCAACATTTTTAACCATGTGGTATGGCATTTCATCATCTGATTGGGAGCATATCTTTTCTCCCTATGTCTTTGGCTGGCCAAACACTTCATCAGAAGATTTATAAAAGCAATTGCGGGAAATCCTTGTCTCATATTTGATGATACCGGGCTTGTTTCCATTATCAATTTTTAGTGTTGAGCTGCAAAAAATTGATGTGGCATTAATGAATTTGACCCTTACTGCGATGTGTGGTTCTATATGATAGTTGGGTGAAGATCAGGTCTTACACCGCAAATTGCAATTCGGCAAAGCAGATGGGCGGAAAACTTAGGCACGATAATTTCGTAATAAACCATAGCTTTTTCCTGGTCGACAATAACCCTCTCCAGACAGATTGAGCCATGCATAAATCGAGAAGGGTTGTCACTCAGGTCGTTTTGTGATGAAGAATTTATTGCATTAATCACCTTGGATTGTCTACCAGCCACATAATAAAACCCTTTGTCTTCAAAAAGGAGAAGATTTTGTGCTTGTTCCTCGGATAGTTCATCAATTGACTTTGTAACGGGATACTCTGAACCCTTTTCTTCGTTGTCATCAAAACCTGAGACAGATGATCTCGGATCACTCTGCTCAGTGGTGATGGTAAGAACATAGTTAACATATGAATAGTAGTTGGGCCTCGATTTGGGTTTATGAGTGCTTTTTTAGATATGAAAATGCTCCAGCCCAAAAGTATTGTTGTCGACAGAGTAAGGGGTCAAAACTCTTTCCAAGAAATTGTCCAAGTCCAATATTGTGAACAGCAATTATTTCAGGGGATTCTGAAAGGCTTTGGTCATAGTTTTTGTCGAGGTGATAGGTTCTTCTATCTTCAACTAGTGGGGAAATCAGATCAGTTTTTCTTTTTATGCTACTCCCATTGGGTGATGCTAGATATCATAGTTAGAACACATCTGGAAATCAAATCTATCCCCTTGCTGGTGGTTTATGCACTGCAAACAAAGGTTGGGAATAGCAAAGACCCCTTTCAAAGCATTTATGTAGTCTTGGAGAGAAACCTCAAGCTACTCTAACACATCACACAGGCCTTTTTTGTGTGTTGGAATTAATAATGGACAGATGTATGAAGAATGTACAAGTTCTATTGATACTACAGGTCTGAGGTAACAATACTCACAGCATGATATGAATAATGTCTTCAAAATATGTCTCCCTACAGTTTGCACTTGATCACAAGACCTATTGTTGAGTACTCTTGAGTCTTGACACATTAGCTTCTTTGATCATCAAAGAGTTTTCATATCTTCAGCCTGCAAGCTAGGCACCAATCTCATGGATTTCCTCACTTTTGAAGACATCAACAGAAGCAACACAAAAGGCATTCCATTCTTTAAGGAATCTTCATAAACTGAAATACCCTTCAAAAGCAATTCTCAAATCTGCACTAAGAACTTCTAATGTATCCACATGCTTTCCATTGGATTTCAGAAATGCACTTCTTTCGAATTCTAGGAAAGGATGAGTCATATTGTCTTGTGCCTTCATGATCATCATAACAATACCTAAAAGAGAAATGCGCTAGTCGGCAACAGATGACCTCGGAATACCCAAAAATGACACTAGCGGTCTGAAAGGAATACCTCAAAAATACAAAGGCATTTTGAGGGGCAACACTGCTCACCCAAAAATATTTTTAGTTTGTGTCAATTTTTGTTTCAAGTTTTTCCTGATTTTCAACAGTGACAGGGGTCAAGTAGATCAACGTTCTCTCTTCCCTTTTTTTCCAGGTTACAAAGCCCAAGGAAAACCCTTAGGTACTTCCCCTCATTTTGAGGATGGTACCCAGGGAAAACCCTAGAATCTTCAGGGCACAAGGCCAATAAACAATAATTCTCAAAGCCATTACAACAATATACTCATTATAATGAGCTCAACATGTCACTTGCGAGAATTGAACCCGGGTGGGGAGGACAACAATCATTCCTTCCAACCACCCGAGCTAAACCCTATTGACAAGAATTCTCTCATCCCTTGGCTTCAAGTCTGAAATTTTGATATGTTATAGAGGATATCTTGTGAACAACAATTATTTCAGTGGATTCTGAAAGGCTTTGGTTATAGTTTTTGTCGAAGTGATGGGTTCTTCTATCTTCAACCAGGGGAAATAATTTCTCAGTGTGCTTTTCCAAAAATAATTGTCATATGAACCAATATGTCCTCATCACCATCATAATCAGTTTCCAATACAGAAAGTTCATGAAGATCTATCACTGTTGTGTTTGAGATCAAAATGAAAATCTGAGCCAATATCATCACCATGACTGCGGTTATACCCCTTTTTTGTCCAGACAAAAACTGAGTGATCAAAACACACTTCTTTGGTCTCATACCAGGGGTTTCTGTTTGAATCATCCACATGGACAGAGACATTATCCGTAGGAGAAATATCACCTTCATCATACCTGTTCTGTTCAACTTTATCATGCAAATCTAAATTGTCCCTACCACACCAATTCTCTGTTTCTTCATTCTCGGACATCCATTCTTTGTATTCCTCTTAAAGAACTAGTACGACATCATATGACCTGCCCTGTAAGTAGTCTTGAACAGTAGAGACTTCATCGTCAAGGTTATCTGCACTTGTACAGTCATGTTCATCATTCTCAAGGATTGTCGAGTGTACATAGTGCCCTTGTTTCCAATCACTCTCTCTTTAAATTTTATCGAGCTCTGAGACATAAACCTGTTCTTGGACAGAGCATGGTTTTTCTCTAGGGCTGGGTTGTTCACAGGATTCACCACCAGTGTTAATGTTAGGATATGGGGCCAAAACCCTGCCCATAACTGAATCTGGGCAATCTTCTTCGGTGACATCTTCAGTACTGTGGCTAGCAGTGCTACCCTGTACAAATTTTGGGTGCAATTCTGGACTTAAAAAAGTATCATTGTTTTGCATTCTACATTCTTCGGAGGTGTCCTTATATATAGCACAATCATCTCCAGATCATATCATACGAGAATCACCACGATCCAAAATTGAAGACTTGTCCATGTTCAACTTAACACCATTATGCAAACCTGGGCTAACATCATCATCAATGGCCTTGTAAAGACTTCCACCTACATTCAGGATTTGCTGATTTTTTGGGACAACAGGGATTTGTTCTGTTGATACGGCACTGATACTGTCAATGGCACCACCAACAAATCTATGATCATCTACATTGGATCTGCAGCATGAATGTTCTTCCACAAGACCAAGAATGTTGTGTTATGACAAGCCCTGCTCACAATGCAAAGGCCAGCTTCTGTTTGCATTTCATAATCTTCATCCTTGTCCTTGTCTTCATGACAGTCATCAAAACATAACAGTAAATCTTCCTTACCGCCACTTCCAAATTTTGAGTGAACATCCGATATTTAAACAACATGCCTGTAGGTGGATGATGCGTCATAGAGGTTGCTCTAAGGATCCAAATACTAAAAAGTACATCCTTTAGATGGATTCCATAGAAGATCACAAATTACAAGACTGTAGGGTTCCCAGGATTCTGTTTGTAATATGGATCCAGAGGCAAGCTGAACCCCTTTTGACAGTGTGAATCATATTACAGCGCCAAACTCAAACTTACGAGCTCCATTTCTTTACTAATAACAGATTTTCCTCTCCATGAGATTGGGTAAAGTACCCACTTATTAAACATATACATTCCAGCTAAATTCCAAAGTGGAGCTGGTGGAAATAAA
Organism: Picea engelmannii; assembly: GCA_009831015.1. Taxonomy (NCBI): domain Eukaryota; kingdom Viridiplantae; phylum Streptophyta; class Pinopsida; order Pinales; family Pinaceae; genus Picea; species Picea engelmannii. The sequence goes on from ML787985.1 coordinate 391,579, forward strand.
GTCAATGCTCTGTTCTTCACAGAATTTGGAAAAAAAAAATGTAAGGAATCCATTTACATTAACACTCCCTGTCAAAATGTTTGTAGTCCAAAAATTGCTCCATTGAAATTATCTCAATTTAATTCCTATGGAATCAACATGGGGCCAGACTTCAGGATGAAGATGTTTAGTGCCTTTATCCATTACCCAGGTTTTAATTTTTTTTTTTTATAATTTTATTGTTTTCTGACCAAAGGTTTCATCTTCTGTTTTTTTTTTTCTTTTTTTCAGATCATAGATTTTAGTTAGCAGCCAAGTAATGGCAATGCTGACAGAGATGCTAGTGGAAGTTGTTATAGTTAGTCTTCTGTCAAGACTCAAACTGTAAATTTATCCCAGCTTACATTTTAGCTGATAAAAATAACCCTAGCTAGACATCTAACTTCATCAAAACCATTTA
>ML787986.1:48306-59722 GCA_009831015.1 Picea engelmannii
AGCTTACAAAATTTAAATCCATCTATCAATCGTTAGCAAATAATCGGCCCTGACCTGTGGGAACACTGCTTAGCCTATTGTTTTAGCTTTATTTGAGCAAGTAATGTCCAAGGTTCTGAACTTTCACGAACTAACTTTGCTCGAGTACAGTACAGAGAACAAACCAAGTGCAAGTCCTTTGGTATTGGGCATATGGTCCCTCTTCCCATTGCCTCCCATAATCATAACAACAACAGGGAGCATTAAAATCGTCAAACTCAGATCAGAGCAGCATAGTCGTAATGGTGAACACTGAATCGAGACGAGCGTAGGAATTTGAAAACAGATTTATCATCAGGAATTTGAAAACAGATTTATCATCAAATTTGATGGTTTAAACAATTTTGTTAATTGTATTTAGCGTTTTGAGGGATGTATTAGATTTCTGATTGTATTTAACGGTCAAAATGCCTGGTGAATTTTATCTCTGATCTGATCCAAACTTATTCTTACTTGTATTCGAATCAGGGACATAAAAAGAAATTGAAATCTGAATAAACATAGATTGCAATTTTAACATTTTGACAAAAATATTTAGAACGCTTGTGAATGAATGAGATTGCACTAATAAGATGGCAAGTTCTGTATTATTTAAAAATCACCTGAAACATTTTAATTACCGTTTAGCCCACACCCAATCCATCCATATTCTCGATCTCGATCTCGATCGATGATCGGATTGTCCTGCAGAGGCATTTAATGTGTCCTTCAGACATTGATGCGCCCGTCAAATCCTGCAGTCATTTACAACGACCCCTGTTGGTTGCAGGCAATCCGTGAGCTAATCCTGTCAATTGTTTATCACGTTACTGCAATATGTTGTAAATCCATGAAGCCACCATCACCACAGTAACCTTCCTCTCTGCTAAAATATTTACAAATTCTGCCCATGTCCTCTCTGGGTTTGCATTAGGAAGCCCCAAAACATTTTGTCACTTTGTTACGTGTGAAAGTTCACGTGGATATCCCGCAAATTCCACAGAAGACCTGACACGCTGTAGATGAAATGGACTGACCTGTGCCAGCTTCTGGGTAGTATAGCCGCAGAGCTAGGATGCCTCCAGTACTTAAACAAATACGCATAAGCAACCCGTATGCGGTAAAATTGAGGATAATGTGAAAACTTTTACTTTCTGGGAGCAATGATGGGCCCACATAAGCTGTAAAGTCCAGTACACCCCTGATCGCACTAACAAACGACAGCAGCTGCAGAGCAATGAATTTCTGATCAGATGAGCATTATATTCCCAGTGCCCTTCTCACAGCTGTTGGACAACATCAATGTTTTCAACGTTCACTTGGGGATTAAATTAGCTGTTCCAATAAAAATATAGTAAGGAGATGTACACTTAGATTTTGCAAGCGGGATTGGTAGGGAGTTTGTACCATAAACGTTTTAATTTGTGGTTGTTTTTTTTTAACTTTTTCAGTTTGATTTTGCTTGAAATACATGGTGATGAATGATTGGATTTGTAGATTTGAGTGGTTAAGTTTGTATAATCTGACTGTCCCAGAATTTTTCTATATCGGTCAAAAAAAACCCAAAAATTAGAACTTTAAGCCAACGCCTATGTTGAATACTTATTTTGTTATGTAAAAAAATCCATAGAATAAAAGATTTTGAGTATGGCTGGTCAAGGTAGACATTAGGGAGATGTACACAGTTTTTCTAGGTGGGATTTTCAGGGGGAAGTTTGCATAATATGTTGAATACTTAATTGTTATGTTGGAAAAATTTATGGAATAGAATATGTTTGAGTATCATTAATCCTTTCCAAAGGTAGGAGCTTTTCTTTCAGTTTTGATTTTCAATTATTTTGCATTTGACTAAACATATTTTTGTGCTCCTCAAAGTTGTACAGAGCAAAAGTTAAATAGTTATTTTTTTATGGTATTTTAATTTCTTTTATTAAACATTTTATTGGCTAATAAGTTGGATTTCTTATTGCCATGCTCTTTTTGTCAACATTTACATATCTTAAGTTTAGAGCGGATTATATCTTTATTATCTTCATTGAATGTTATATAGCCTAAGTTTTTAGCCTATTAAATCTTCATTGATGCTCTTTTTGAGGTCAATAAATAGAACCCCACATAAAGCATTTTTCCAAATCTTCTATAACCTAAGTTTATTGAAGCTCATAATACATTTATTGATTGATATCATTAAATTTATGCCCATTAGGTTGCCAACCATATCTCAAAGTAAGTCAAACAATATTTGAAGGGTAAATAGATAAGTCAGTGTGGGAGTGAATTTTGTTAATATTGGGCACCCACTTTCATAGCTATCATTAGTGCTTTAACATTGTAAGTTTCATATTTCTCCTTATATATTTGCAACCCAATTGAGTTCTAGGACCATCATACAAACAACAAACTACCGCCATCATTCACCAACAAGTTTCATTCCTACTTACATTTTATTGTTTGCAAGTAAGTTTCATTCCTAGTTAGTGTTTATTGCAAGTTTCATTTCTAGTTATTGTTTATTGTTTGCCATTAAGTTTCATTTACTTCCTAAATGCTTTTACTTCCTATTTGTTTCCTATTTACTGTTTGTAAGTATGCATGCTATTTATTTAGTAAAATGCTTTGAAAAATAGTGATTTTAAAATCAATGCAAATTGTTGGAAAGTAGCATCACCTTTGTGGAAAACACTATGGCTCAGTAGTAGTAGTTAATTAGGTGTTGGAACGAGCTTGGACATACCGCATCTGCTTCTCAAGGCACAAGATGGGACACTACGTTATGTATTTGTAAACGGAGACATGAACACATCTTGATGGAAGGTTGTCATAAACTTATCTTCTTCAAGCACCATCAACTTTGCTAGACACTCCAATGAATCTTGTTACCCCTTCCAGTTGGATGCAAGACTATCACAAAATGACAAACTGCCAGGAGTCCAACTCCATGATTTGTTGCCTTAGTTCCGGAACAGAATGACTTCTCCTACTTTATCGAACATTCTTATTTTTGCTTGCCACATGCTTCTCTAGTGAAGTCATTTTATTCATTGTCCAATCGTCATTGCACCTTTTCCACATGCCCAACAAGGATCGATTGTCATGCTTGTAGATACAATCAATATGGGATATTTCTTCCAGTGGCTTCCATTCATAGTTCGAGCAATCAGTTAATTCTCCTTTCACTCTAAATTTATCACTATACTATCTAATTGATATCCTATTTGGTATCATCTATCCACGGGAAATCTGACGGGTTTGGTCCCCAAAGAGGGCCTCTCTTTCTTGTCAACATTGAAGAGAGATAGTTGGAGATCCAATATATTAGCATTAAATCTCTTTGGCAAAGATGTTGGAGAAACTACTGGAATTGGAACTTCAAGGGTGGGTTATGGCTCTTGAACTCCAACCAGACCTATCTCTACCACTTATGCATTTTCCTCTTATGTGGAATAAATCACGTTAATGGGATATGGGTACGATAGTGCTTGCCTTGATACACACCAAAGAAATCCCCATGCATTTTCCCAAGTTGATATACCAAATCCATCCCTCCTTGTACCAACCCTTTTCCCCCACTAGCCATTTAATACATACAGGAAGGTATTTAGTCATACATATAGGGACTCTCTAAGACCCTTATGTTAGTCCCCTTCCTTCACTCACTCTACCTAACCTTCTGACCACTGGTCAATTGGAAAGGTATTATGCATGGCATGCATACTCATGGATCGAACATAGCAACAACTAGTACATCTAATTGTGGGGATAGTCTCTTTGCTACACTTTGTTATTTGTTCACGACAGAGTTTGACTTGCAGTCTTTGTGTTAGAAAAATAGGTGTGTTAGTTTCACCATAGACAATATAGAAATATTTTCACCCAACCATAAGCACAAAGGCCACCCCCGAGCACCTTAACCTTCACAGATAGAATAATTCCATAAGAAATCCAATAGCCAACCAAGGTAGTGCACCTTTCTCCAAGGCTAGCACACTAAGAAAGAATAACCAAAGACCAAGAAGAAAGTCCAAACCATAACCAAGAGAAAGTCCAAGCCAAAACCAAAATGCTAGTTGCAGCAGCTGCAGTTCCTCTCCAAACTTGCGCACCACTGGTCTTATGCAGTTGTGAGAGTGTATATGAAAATGAGCTCTAGTGCCCTCTATTTATACTAGTGTATCTCACTTGACTAGGTTGACTTCTCTTTTTGGAGGCTAATAACTCAATATTAAATATTCTCTTGAGCCGACTTGTCTCCTAGGGTTATTGTCCAATTTTTTAGGGTTTCTCTTGCTTCCCGGAATATTCTAGTCTTGTTAGAGGTTACACATGGAGGCTAATACCTCCCACAACTACCATAATATCAACACTGCCTCCTAGCTAGGGAGGTATTAAAGGCAATGGTCTTGAGCACAAACAAACCATTCAACCAGTACCATCATCATAGCCACACATGCTATCTCATGATCAAATCATGAGCACCATCATCACTATAAATATCATTTGATAGCATCAACTACATCATCTCTCAAAGCCATAATCCATCTGGGTAATCGAGCATGATGTTGAATAAGTCACTCACTCCATAGAGTGATACAAGAACCATTCTTCTAATTCAAACATATGTCCTAGAAGAATAATTTTTCCAACAGATGTTGGAAGCCATGCTATGGGCTAAAAGGACTATTCTTCTAATCCGGACATACGTCCTAGAAGAATGACTATTCTGAACTATTTTCCACAGGGATAATGTTTTTCCATCAACATATTGACTATCTGTCTAGCTAGTAATCATCTACAACACTAGTGATAGTCTCCATGGCAATTAGAATAATTCCATTTAATAGAATATAACTGTGTCTATCCATAGTAGTACACAACTACTATCCAGTGGTACACAACCACACCTAGTAGCACACGGCTACTAACGAGTGAAATACATCCACCACAGTGGCCTACAACTACTGTCTAGAGACATACAATCTCCACAACAATCATATCAATCTGCATAACAATATCATGATACAAATTGAATCATCTAGGCCATTCTTCCACTCACATTTGTGAGATCTGGAAGAGCATATGCCCTCAAAAAGTTAAAAAATTATCCATGGGATATCTGGACTATTCTTCCACATCATAGAAGAATAATTATGTCTTATTTTTTAGACATGCGAATGAGAAACTGAGGATAGTGTTTGTTGACAATTAAAATTGCAACGAGGATTTCACCCACAAAGTATTGCTAAAGCCTATTATTTAAACTATGCTAATGCTATATAATACTAGTAGGTGGGACCCCCTTGTAGACTGGAGGTGCAGAGATAGTCGTATCACACATTTATGTTGTTGTTTCAATGTTGCTTACAAGGTTCTACATGATTGATGATGAAGTATTGGTTTTGTTTGCGACACAATGGTAGATGGATAATTCATTTTATGTGTTGATTCCATTATTCTAAGCTCTAAATTCCATGTTATGAATGACTTATAATTACTATTGTTACATTTGATATTGTCGCCATGATTTATTACCTGTCACACCTGCACAAGACACATGTTAGTAACAACAAGAAACAAGAGCAATGGAAAGAGACTTATAAAAAAAATCCAAGAAAGGGAACTATACTATACTAGGCTATACTATGTGCAAATGAAATTAGTGTTAGTCCTAACTAGCTATGTTAGTGGCTATACGAATTATATTGAATTATGTTGGGCGCATTTGATATGTGTTATGGTATGGATTTGGAAATATTTAATATGGATTGGGGTGGCACAATTGGCAAGCGATATGTGCAAGTTTCGATGCATAGAATTAATGGCATGGGATTAATGGTATTGTTTTGGCTGGCTGTCATGTACTATGAAATTGAATGGAGTGGAGGATGGAAGCGACATGCAGTAAATGCACGTCACTCCATATTTCTCCCAATGGGTCATCACCGTAGCATGGTTATTGTTCATTTGATTTTGTTGTGGTTAAGCTCTGAGATTAAGGCGTGGAAGGAACTGCTCAACCAACTTTCATTTTTAAATCCATTGGTTACATGTATGGTTCTTTTCACCCATCCATGAATTCGCTTTGTGTATGAAATGAACATTGGCTCTATAATGTGTTGGTTTGTGTTTTCCTGAGATTGGCAACTATGTGGTTATTTATTTGCAAATAGAAAAATTGATGGTTGAAGTTGTGATTTCATTGGTGGTTCTATGTGGTGGAAACCGTGATGGATCAGTGATGTTTTTAGTAGTTATGGTTATTTTGTTGGAGGGTTTCGCTCTATTTAGCCTTGTTGATCGCCCCCTCACAATTAATGGTAACTATACCCGGTTGTATTCAATTGTTATGTTGTTGTTGTGTATGTTTTAAACTCCTTTTGGTCACTGTGTATCCTCCAGAGCCATGTTCGTGGGTTTTCACCTAGTCGTGGGCTTCTTTTGTGGTATTGGCATCAACACAGTTGGTTATTGGGGGGCATTATGCCAAGAAGTATGCTTTATGATACATGGGGTCTGCATTTCCATTTTCATTTTTATAAATGGGTTCAGCTATTGGGAAAAGTGTGAGGATTATGCCTCTACGCGTTCTTGGTATTGGTTACTGTCCAGTGAGAAATATCTGCTCCTCTGCATTGTTTCCACCCTACGTGGTGTTGAAATCTCACACTAGTTTTAAGAGTTAGAAAAGATTGTGTTCCATCGTTCTTGTTTTGGAGGTTCCCACCTATTGTTGATATGGTCGACCTACAGTCTCTTTGTGTTTTGGTGACCGAGAAAACCCTTTATTATTTCTTGTGTTCATGGTTACAGAGCCCGATTTGTATTACCCTAACCAGTTTCACTCTTGTCGGGTATCTTGTTGACTGTCATAAATTGGTTAAGTGGTTTCAATAATAGCTTTGATATTTGTCTTGTCTCTGTTTGATCGGTTTGTTGGAAAGTTGTAATTTGTAAATGAGAATTGGTATACATTTGCTACCTCCTTTTGTTGTGACAGTTAAATCGATAACCTAACTCGTTTTTTTGATCGAATTGGTTGATTGGGAATAAATGGTAATGTACAGTCACATAGTTTCTTCTTTTCGTTATGCGTTGGTCTGTGTGTTCCTGTGGTGTGGTATTAATTGAAGTTGGTGGCTTCCGTGTGTTTAATTTGTCTTGATCGGGATCATTACAAATTGGAAAATTGATGACTAAGACTTGGTTGTTTACTGTGCATGGTTTATGGAGACATCGTGCATCGTTTTCTTTTATTGCACCATCAGATATGAAGCACGAGGTTTTTGTAGTATGGTTTCATTGCAATTTTAATTATTAATGTTGTCAAAGGAATGGAATCGGGCATGTTTTAAAAGAGTCTGTTCAACTCAGGAAAGATCTATGTCTATGTTTGATTTGGGGATTTATGAATTATGGGCAGTGGTTGATATTTTTATATGCTAAATAGAGTTGAAGCAATATGACTTTGTGTTCCTTGGGATTTTGTTTTAAATATAAAAGGGAAGGAAATGAAAAGAAACATAATTCTTTTAACCATATGGGTGAAAGGAATGATGATTCTGAGTATGATTATACACTGTATTAATTGAAATTTTTTAAGGAAATTGGATGTGGGACAGTGAACAATTTTTAACACAGAGTAATTGTTTAATTGATATTGGAGCGTTTGCATTGAATACAAAACTATTTTATGGATTACTTAATTCATTTTACGAACAATATTCTCTTTTCTCTACCATTTTTTCACTTTTCGCACTTTACAATCCCCTCGCCTTCCCTTATTCACTATCCACTCCCTGTTTCAAAAATTTAATTATAGTTAAGATAAATTATGTATTATGATAGTTAAAGGATCACAAGGATGAATGATAGTAATATATTCTTTTGATTTACGACACAGTTGATTGTTTGATGTTATGAGTAGTAATCATGATCTTTTCCCCCTCATTTTAAACATTCTTCACTCAATACAACCCCTCACATGTTCCAGAACCCATGTTCACCCCCTACTCATTGACAACTATTAAACAATTTGTATGGATTGGATTGCATGAGTCTGATATGTTGTTGAGCCAAAATTTATTTCATATTTAAAAGGGTTGTCATGTATGGTTGTTGAAGAAACTATTTGTTTATCAATAATTCATACAGGAATGAGTTTTTTCAATAGAGGTAGCCATGGCCAGAGTAACTGAGGAAGAGGAAATTGGAATAGGGGCCCTAGAAGGCCAAGGTTATCTATACACTTTGATGCAGACTCGCAAGAGTTAGGCCAGCTATTTCAAGCTGAATTTTTTAACTAGATTGGGCAAGGAGTGGTCCAACCTAGGCCTGAATGATCCGAAATCGGATCCAGAAGCCTGATAGGGCTTGAAAAATGCTCAAAAATGAAAGTGCTCGGAATACGAAAAAACCAGTACCATTGCATCTGTCTCATCTTCCTAATTTCGGTGGTATATTTACTTTGTCAAACGGGCTCCGTATGGAGAAGATATCGCATTCTTTCCGAAAAGTCAAACAGGCAAAAAAAATTGTTGACTGTGCAGTCCGTACAGTCTGTACGGATGCTGACGTGGCATGTACATACGCTGATGTGGTAGGTCCGTATAGGCAACACGTGGCATCCCCAGAAGGTGACACGTGTTAGGCAGATTTGGACGTTTGGGCGTACAGTTGGACCTATCCCGAGGTGACACGTGTCACCACTGCAAGGGTGACATGTGGCATGGGTGACGTCAGCAGCTGACATGGCAGGCTGACAGAGCAGTACGACAGGCTGACCGGGTAGACACGCAGACTGACAGGTGGCAGTACGACAGTTGACATGGCAGACATGTGGGCCAATCAACGTTTGACACGTGTCAGGTTGTGGTTGGTGGTTAAGGTGCCACATGGCCCAGTCGTGGGCTACCACGTGGCACCCCGTCATTGGTTTGTGTTTTTGTTTAAAATTGTTTCAGCATGGCCGGGGGTCGAACCCGCGACCTCCCGGTGGGAAAAGGACCGGCAAAGCCATGCTATCCAGCTCGTCGTCGGTTGGTGCTTGTAAAGCATATGTTAAAACATTTATTTAAAGTTACTAAAAGGACTAACCGACGGAGAAAAGGGTTGGGGATTAGCCCTAGCCTTCGGCATACCATGTAACCGTTCGATAGTACCGGGAGCCAACACAACGATAAGTTGTAATCGTTCAATAGAAACGGGAGCCAACGCAACGCGCGGGTAAGTTGTAACTGCCGGGTCACATGCATTCCACCATAAGCACCGAGACCGTGTTTTTGGGTGCGCAATTATAACCCGTGGCCATATGGCCTAGGATTATGCCACCAGACCGGGAGCAGGAGCGCCAAAGGGGGGCCAACGCATAGCGCGTGGCCACATGGCCCCCCCATACGACCATGCCGGAGGGTGCGCGCCCAAGGCTCGGGGGCTGTGCCCGATTTTTATATAAAAAAGTTTGTTTTTATGCCTAAGTTTGGTTTTTTTATTGTTATTATGCCTATTTTTGGTTGATTCTCTCCATTTTTGGGGGATATTGGGCATTTTTGGAGGCCAAATTCTTGGAGGAAGTTGGAACTGAGCAACCAAATTCAAGGCTATATAAACCAGGCTTGTTTGAGGCCATGAGAGAGGCAGTCAGAGCAGAGTTATGCTGAAGAAAAGCCAAGCCAAAGCCATGTTGATGCAGAGAAGCTTTTGAGAAGGAGATGCTGTCGGATCATTTATGGGAGCTTGGGATGTCCGTTTTGCGTATCGTTTTCTTTGCAGGGTTCTTGAGATCTGGACAAACATGACCAGATCAGTCTTGTAGCCATTTGGCATTGCAGGGATGTACTTTTGAGAATTTGAATAGAAATAAAGAAGCCCCCCCCATAGAGAAAAGGCCCAGAGACGTAGGCAAAGTTTTGCTGAACTCCGTTATCAATCTGCGTGTTATGGTTTGTTGTTTATTCTTTCATTTCAAATCTGCAAATGTGTATATGGTTGTTATAATTCCTCTTCTTTCCTCATTCTTTCACTAAATTTCTCAAATGGTTAATTAACGCATGCAAAATTAAAACTCAACCATAGTCATTTGAAAGATCCTACGGATCAAGTGGTATCAGAGCTAGTTGACGTTTGGATTTGAGTTTTGCATGTTAACCAAGGAAAAGCTACATCGTGGTGAAGGCGAGCTTGTTGCAGAGAATCCATTAATTGGATTGAGAAAAAGAGATTCTCACAGTGAGAAGATGGCATCGAAATAAGGGATTTATCAAGATGAGAAAGAGTTCCGGAAAACATTGCATGCTATGTCGGAGATGGTGACAGTTTTGTACGAAGATTATTTAGAACGGAAGAGACCAGTTCTGGGTAATTCTTCAAAAGGAAAAAGTGAAGAGGAAGAGGACCATCCTCACATTCCTCCTTCACCTCCATCAACACCTCCTTCTTCTCCTTATTCTTCAAGTTCAAGTTCTAAATCTAATGAGAAGAAAAATGTTCATGAGAATAAACATGAAATGCCATTGTTGAAACTTGATGTAAAATTTGACTTGCCCATATATGATGGTGAAGTAAATGCAGAAAAACTTGATAAGTGGATCAGGTAGATGGAGGTATACTGCAGTGTGAAGCAGATCAAGGATGAGGCCACACAAATTAAGTTGGCATCTTTGAGACTTGCAGGTACATCTCTTATCTGGTGGCAAAGCAAGCTGCAAAAAGGAACACAAGATGTGGGTAATGTATTTCCATCATGGAAGAATTTCATTTCTACACTTAGGAAACAGTTTTATCCTTTGGGTTATAAAGTAAAAGCAATAATTGAATGGAAATATTTAAAACTAAAAAAGGGACAATCAGTGCAAGAATACACCAATGGATTTAGAAAAACTGCATTAATGTTAGACATTCCTTTGCAAACACAAGAAACCCTTATGAAGTATATTGGAGGTTTGCCTGCGCATATTAGAAACATTGTTTTCATGTTTGGACCCACTAACCTTGATGAGGTTTCTGTTCAAGCTATGTATATTGAAGCAAGGAAAGCAGGTGTGTCAGGGGAATCGTCGTCTTCAAAGAAAGAAGACAAGAGGAAAAGACATGGCAAGAATACAAATGCGGTGACAAAGAAGGAAGGAAAACCCTCTTGCAAGCATTGCAAGAAAGAGGGACATGATGAGGAAAAATGTTGGCATTTGCACCCCGAGAAGTGGCCAAAGTGGTTCAAAGAAAAGAAGGGAACGCAAACAGTGGAAACGACAGCAAAGCCCACTGACTTGGGATCGGATTCAGGTGATGAATCTAAGATTTCATTGGTTGGTATGACAGGTAAATTTGGTGAAGACATTGATTGTAGAAGCAAGTTGTTTCATATAAGGGTAATCATGCGACACACTAAGATAGACACATTAATTGA
>ML787986.1:65177-76421 GCA_009831015.1 Picea engelmannii
CACCTAGCTGAGTTAACTAGTCAACTAGTCTTCAGTTAACTGACTGAACAAAGAGTAGTGAGTTGGTGATGATCCCAATGTTGCATGGTGACAAAACCAATGCAACATCTAAACTCAACTCAACTAGTCAAACTGAAGTGTCATTTGAAAGAGAATAATCTCCAAGTAGAATATTCTCCCCTAAAATATAGGAGACTGGATAATGACTAATTATGACTAATAAACAAGGAATAACCTTAGGAAAAATAAATCCTAGGTGTGTGAGAAGTAACTTCAACATAGTGGTGGCTCTAATGGCATTGGAAGTGATTTCTCCTCTCATTCTTCAGCTTCGTTAGTGATTGGTAGCTTATATAGCCACCATATCCCTATCCAATCTACCGCAAACCCCACCAAAGCCGTTAAAAAGTATGGGCTTTTTCAATTTGAAGAAGACGCTACAACCACACCATGGCATGTTTCCTCTCCTCTTAACCTAGCACCTGCTACTCATCCACTTCCTAAATTCAAAGAGCATCTTCCCAAGTTTTCGGGGAATAACATTGTCACTACAAATGAACACCTGGTGGCATTTTCTAATGCCTATCACAAAATAGAAGCCCATGACAATGATACGTGCATGCACTTATTTGTCAATTCCTTGGAAGGAAAGGCTGCAACCAATTTCTTTGACCTTCCTCCTAAAATTCTATCTACTTGGGAGGAGTTGGTATATTGGTTCAAATCCACCTATGGGAAATCTAAAAGCCCAACTGAGCAGTTACAGGAGTACAATAACATTGCCTATAAAAATGGTGAGACCATCAAGTCCTTCAACTTGTGTTTCACTAAGTTATACAATCAAATCTCTGAACTCATTTCACCTCAAAACCAAGCTACTTTCATGCATTATTATAATGCATTACCTTCCCCCTATCGTCATAGGCTAGAGGAAAAATCCATTGATAACCTTGGTTCCGCTCTGCATATGTGTTTGGAGTATGAAGAACAACTCGAAAGAACATGTCTTCCTCAGGGAGAATCAGTTAAACAGACATACATGTATGCCCTCTTACAACGAGTACATGATATGAATAATCATATGATAGCATATGAGAAAAAGGGAAATGTCTCCCCTCTCACCCCTCGAGCTTCATCCTCTTCTGCACCCCCCTTTAGAAATCCAATTGAAAGTAATTTTCATCCTAAAGCTATCATGCCTCAAAGTTGGTGTAACTTTTATGAGGAACACCATGAGGAAATCACATGTGAGGTAAGGAAGAGTGCCAAAGATAAGATCTTTGGTAAAAGATCAGAAACTACCATTGTTGTCCTAGATTTTGCAGATCTAGAAGATGTCATGATCGCCGATACTAGGAACAAATCCTACATTCTCAAAGGAAAATATGATCCTCCCTGCAATTCTTCTAGCCCAATCTCATCCTCACTAGTTGCTACTATTAAGGTTCCTAGGGTTCCTGACAGTCAAGGAACTACTTCTCCTCTCCCCTCTTCCAAATACAATATTCTGAATCAATTGGCCAACATCAAAGTAGATTCCACCCTTCTAAACATGGTTTTCTTCCCTGAACAACATAGGCATCTAAAAAAATTTATGGAAGGAAAATATTTCGTTGTAGCCAACCCCTCTGAAGAGGTAAATGAAGAGGATTTGTATGTAAATAAAGTAGGTGTACACAAATTTAGATACCCTGTAAAAAATTCCCCTTTTAATATTTATGTAAATATTATGGATAAGATTGCCCATTTTTTCCTCATTGATGTCTGTTCGGGCCCAAGTTTAATGTCGAAGATTATTATGGAAGAGCTATGCTAGTCTTGTACAAATGAAAACGCCATAAGCATGCTCTCTTATAATAGTCTACAACAAACAACCATAGGTGAGATTAAAAATGTGACCTTAGTTTTGTGCGCACACCCTAAAATTAGGACAACCCTTAGTATTCAGGTAATTGATATGCCAGTAAGAAATTACTCAATCATCTTGTGAAGAGATTGGCAAGATTTGATGGGTGGATACCTCTCACTCGATGGGACACACTTATTTTTTCTTCGGGATGGTAAAAACATTATAGTACTTAGAGAGGGAAGCATTTCACCTTACATAGAGAGTGTCCCACAACCTAACGTGAACTATATCAAAGAGGACCTAGGGGTGTATTCCATCTTTGCTGAGGAGGATAACATTCCCTTGGAACAAATCGATTTAGATGATGGTATGTGGCACATGCACTTTGATGGTTCATGCTCTAGTGAAGGTAACAGAGCTAGCATTATCTTATACTCTCCTGTTGGGAAAATTCATAACTTTTCTTACAGGTTGGAGTTTTCTTGCACAAACAATGTCACTGAATTCGAAGCTTTATTATTAGGCATTGAAAACGCCTATAATCTAGGTTGTGGTCACCTTACAGTTTTTGGAGATTCCGAGCTTGTTGTGAACTTGGTATGTAAGATATACTCTCCTAGTAACAAGTTGATGAAACGATACACCCAACTATTTGATCACTAATATCGAACCTATTATCTTTCAACATTACTCATGTTAAGAGGGAATTGAACTCAATGGATGATCAACTAGTTGTTTTTGCAGCCTTTCCTATTCAACAACTTTTTCCACATAGACCTGATTGTACTTTTCAATCTCTATATCATCCACATATTCCTGACAATATAGAATCCTGGTAGGTCTTCCCTAGCATTGAGAGCATATGTTCTTTCATTCGAAATGAACCTTATAAGCCCAAGGAAATTATAACCATAGAAGATAACAAGATCCCTAAAGGCTTGAATCCTCTAGAGAGTTCATTTTCATTGAGTGATGTAGGCAATAAAGAGAAACATAAAGAAGAGGAGTCAAAAAGAAAGGTGGGTAAAACCATCTCCTTGAACATTGGGACACCCGAGTCTACAAAGAATGTTAAAATGGGTGCCCAATGTTATGAAGAAGAGAAAATGAAGTTTGTCAAGATGCTTGGTGAATTTCAAGATGTTTTTGCTTGGTCTTATGAGGATCTTCGTGGTTTTGATCCTTCTCTTAAACAACATGCCATTCCCATCAAGGAAGGAATAAATCCAGTTAGGCAAAAACAAAGACCTATCAACCCTGCACTGGAAGAAACTATTTGAAAGGAGTTAGAAAAACTCTTGAAAGATGGAATCATCTTTCCGGTCAAATATTTTGAATGGGTTTCCAATTTGGTTCCTATTCGGAAAACAATCGGTCAGACAATATTATGCGTTGATTTTCATGCATTAAATCGGGCTAGTATAAAAGATCACTTTCCTCTCCCTAACATGGAAATGATTTTGCAACAAGTTGCAGGGTCACAAATGATGTCCTTACTTGGCGGTTTTTCCGTTACAATCAAATCAAGGTAAAAAGGGAAGATAAATATAAACCCACCTTTATTACTCGTTGGGGTACCTTGACTTACAAATGTATGCCTTATGGATTATCTGATGTGAGTACCACCTTTAAACTACCTATGTAAATAACTTTCGACGATTTGATTGGTAAGATTATTCATGTCTATCTTGATGATCTAATCGTGGACTTTAAAGGGATATCAATTGTCTCTAAGTTTCAATAATTATGGCAGGGTCCTTTCAAGATCGATTTTGTCCTAGGTACTAACTCTTACATTCTAAAATATTTACAGGAGCGATTGTTTTCCTATAGCACTAATGGTTCTCACTTAAAACATTAGGTGGAACCAACTTGAAAAGTTTTAAACGTTGTTTGGATTTTCTATATATTAGTAGTCTAGTTCTGTTTTCATTTTCACCACTTCTTTTCGATTACGCTTTTATAGTAGTTTAAATTATGCTTTCCTTTTAATAGCTTCCTGCTTCTTTTGCAATTCTATCATTTTATTTCTGTTTTTTTTAATTTTGCAATCCCATTTCTATCATGAATTTTATTGCTTTTCATATTTTAGTTTAATTTTGGTCAAGAATAAGAGGTTGGATCAGTTCTTCCACAATGACACTTCTGCAAGGTATTGTTAGTCAATAGCAATCAATCTTACTTCTGCAAGGTATTGTTACGATGTTCCCCCTGAAAGCATAATTGAATTTGTTATCTTCTTTCACTGTTGTCTTATAAAGAAATTGGATATCTCCTGCTTCTTCTTTCCATTTCTTCATCCATTTGAGAATTAAAAGAGAAAGCCCATAAATTTTTATCCTTGAAGTCAAGAGAAAATTCTGGTTGAATGATTATGCATACAGGGATAAACCCCCTCATACTTAACATTTTTCATGAGTTATTCCCAAATTCCCAGTCATTTTTCCATTAAATCCACTCACTTCCCCCTGTTGCATAATCATTATGGTTATACCTTCTTGATCTGTTGTTCTTAGTATGAGAAACCATATGTTATGAGTTCTTAATCTGTTGGAAACATTTTTTCCTTTGGAGTAGCCAGTTTATTGACGATTAAAATCACAATGAGGATTTCGCCCGCAAAGTATTGCTAAAGCCTATTATTTAAACTATGCTAATGATATATAATACTAGTAGGTGGGACCCCCTTGTCGACTGGAGGCGCAGAGATGGTCATATCACACATTTATGTTTTTGTTTCAATGTTTCTTATAGGGTTCTACATGATTGATGAAGTATTCATTTTGTTTGTGACATAATGGCAGATAGATAATGCATTTTATGTGTTGATTATGTTATTATAATCTATAAAATCCATGTTATGAATGGCTTATAATGACTATTGTTACATTTGATATTGTTGCCATGATTCATTACATGTCACACCTGCACAAGACACATGTTAGTAACAACAAGATACAAGGGCAATGGAAAGAGACTTATAAAAAAAATCCAAGGGAACTATACTATACTAGGATATACTATGTGCAAATAAAATTAATGTTAGTCCTAACTAGCTCTGTTAGTGGCTATACAAATTATATTGAGTTATGTTGGGCGCATTTGATATATGTTATGGTATGGTTTTGGAAATAGTTAATATGGATTGGGGTGGTGCAATTAGCAAGCAATATGTGCAAGTTTTGATGCATGGAATTAATGGTATTGTTTTGGCTGGATGGCGTGTACTACGAAATTTAATGGAGTGGAGGATGGAAGAGCACTTCATACTTCTCCCACTAGGCCATCACCCTAGCATGGTTATTGTTCATTTGGTTTTGTTGTGGTTAAGCTCCAAGATTCAGGCATGGAAGGAACTGCTTGACCAACTCGCATTTTTAAAGCCATTGTTTACAGATTTGGTTCTTTTCACCCATCCATGAATTCTCTTTGTGTATGAAATGAATGTTGGCTCAGTAATGTGTTGGTTTGTGTTATCCTGAGATTGGAAACTATGTAAACGCATGGGTATTTTCTCTAGAATGATTGTGTGGTTATTTGTTTGCAAATGGAAAAATTGATTGTTGAAGTTGTGATTTCATTGGTGGTTCTGTGTGGTGGAAAGCGTGATGGCTCACTGATGTTTTTAGTAGTTATGGGTATTTTGTTGGAGGGTTTCCCTCTGTTTAGCCTTGTTGACCATCCCCTCACAATTAATGGTAACCATACCTAGTTGTATTCGATTGTTATGGCATTGTTGTGTATGTTTTAAACTCCTTTTGGTCACTGTGTATCCTCCAGAGCCATGTTTGTGAGTTTTTCACTTGATCATGGGCTTCTTTTGTGGTATTGGCATCAACACAGTTGGTTATGGGGGGGCATTATGCCAAGAAGTATGCTTTATGATACATGGGTTCTACATTTCCATTGGCATTTTTATAAATGGGTTCGATGATTGGGAAAAGTGTGAGGGTTATGCATATGCACGTTATTGGTATTGGTTACTGTCCAGTGAGTCATCTCTACTCCTCTGCATCATTGCCACCCTACCTGGTGTTGAACTGTCACACTATTTTTAAGAGTTATAAAAGCTTGTGTTCCACCATGCTTGTTTCATAGGTTCCCACCTACTGTTGATATGGTCGACCTCTAGTCTCTCTGTGTTTTGGTGACTGAGCGAACCCTTGATTATTTCCTGGGTTCATGGTTACAGAGATAGATTTGGATAACCCTAAATAGTCACACTCTTGTCAGGTATCTTCTTGACTGTCATAATTTGGTTAAGTGGTTTCGACAGTAGCTTTGATATTTGTCTCATCTCTGTTTGATCGGGTTGTTGGAAAGTTGTAATTTGTAAATGAGAATTAGTATACAATCGCTGCCTCCTTTTGTTGTGAGAGTTAAATTGATAACCCAACTCATTATTTTCATCGAATTGGTTGATTGGGAATAAATGGTAATGTACATTCACAGGGTTGCTTCTTTTTGTTATGTGTTGGTCTATGTGTTCCTGCAGTGTGGTATCAATTGAAGTTGGTGGTTGTCGTGTGTTTAATTTGTCCCGATTGGGATCATTACAAATTGGAAAATTGATGACTAGGACTTGATTATTTACTGTGTATGGTTTATGGAGACATTGTGCATCATTATGTTTTATTGCACCATCAAAGATGAAGAACAAGGTTTTTGTAGCATGGTTTCATTACAATTTTAATTATTAATATTGTCAAAGGAATGGAATCGGGCATGTTTTAAAAGAGTCTGTTCAACTCAGGAAAGACCTATGTCTATGTTTGATTTGAGGATTTACGAATTATGGGCAGTGGTTGATATTTTTATATGTTGAACATAGTTGAAGCAATATCACTGTGTGTTCCTTGGGATTTTGTTTTAAATATAAAAGGGAAAGAAATGAAAAGAAACAAAATTATTTTAACCAGATAGGTGAAAGGCATGATGATTCTGAGTATGATTATACACTGTATTAATTGAATTTTTTTAGGGAAATTGGATGTGGGACAGTGAACAATTTTTAACACACAATATTTATTTAATTGGTATTGTATCATTTGCATTGAATACATAACTGTTTTATGGATTACTTATTGATTTTACGAATAGTATTCTCTCTTTTCCCTACCATTATTTCACTTTTTTCACATTACAATCCTCTCACCTTCCCATATTCACTATCCACTCCTTGTTCCTAAAATTTAATTATAGTTAAGATAAATTTTGTATTATGACAGTTAAAGGGTCGCAATGATGAATGACAGTAATATATTCTTTTGATTTATGACAAAGTTGATTGTTTGATGTTAAGAGCAGTAATCATGATCTTTTCCCCCTCATTTTAAACGTTTTTCGCTCAATACAACCCCTCACATATCCCAGAACCCTTGTTCACCCCCTTCTTATTGAAAACTATTAAACAATTTGTATGGATTGGATTGCATGAGCCAGATATGTTGTTGAGCCAAATTTCATTTCATATTTAAAAGGGTTGTCATGTATGGTTGTTGAAGAAACTATTTGTTGATCAATAATGCATACAAGAATGAGCTTTTTCAGCAGAGGTAACCATGTTTGGGGTAACCGAGGAAGAGGAAATTGGAACATGGGACCTAGAAGGCCAAGGTTCTCTATACACTTTGATGTAGACTTGCAAGAGTTAGGCCAACTATTTCAAGATGGTTTTTTTAACTAGATTGGGCAATGAGTGGTCCAAACTAGGCCTAAAAGACCTCCCTTCCAAGCCCCATAGGTCCTTGGTATCCCAGTGTGTCCTCATGTCTCACTTCAAACCGAAGTCCCTGAAAACAATGGATGGCAAGAGATTGTCCACCCGATAGTCTCCCAACATCATGGCTGGCCTAACTTATATTTACCTACTCCTCCACCTGTTAATCAAATTGTCCAAGCTGCCCTTGTCCACCCACCAATACATTCTTCCCATGCAAGAAAATTTTTAAAAACCGAGGCCCACCATGCTCATGATAAAGTAAAAGCCACTTCTCCCTCCTCCTCACCCTCATATGACTCTGCTAAATCTGTGTCCTCCTACATGCATTTGAGAGATTATTTCTCTCATGTGATCAGTGAGATTAGGCCTAAAGGCTCAACACAGCCTAAGGAAAATTCAGAGAGATCAAAGGGTGACAACAACAACAAGGGAAATATTTCTTCCCAGAGTGGAAAATATGGATTTTAAGTGTTTTTATTTATTGATTGTTAAGAATAGTTGACTTTTGAAATTTTGGACAACACACTATTTTTGGATATATGGTAATACATTTTTTGAAATAAGTTCAATTATCATTGATATAAATTGTGAAAATATGAAAGTGATGATGAGATTCACAAAGAGGGATGTTTTGTTTGATTAACTAGTTGTTTTATGATTATTAAAGAACTAAAGGGAGTCACAAAGGGTGCCACCTACTAGTTATTATTTATTAAAAACCCTTATTATGGTTTTATTACTTTTCCCCCTTAACTAAAAAGTTGGTTGAGTTTTAGTTAACTTAACTAAAGAAGTAGTTAAACTACTTCAACTAATTCAAATTGCTTAAAAGCAAAAGGAAACGGAGGAACAAAAGGAGAATAGAAGGAGAAGCATACTAAGGTCTACTCTTTGAGTTTTTGTTGAGATAATTCAGTTTTCATTCATTCTCTAATTCATTGGAAGCCCAATTCTCTTTTATGATAGCATGGTCCTATTGTAGATGACAAGATTCAGGGTTGAATTACATCATTCAGACACTTGTTTTTCAGAAGTGTTGAGCTATCTTGATAGTCTCTGTAGACTTATTTGTTTGTGAATTAAATTTCATGTCTGACAAATAATACTGTGCAGAGTCGATTGGACAACAATTTGTGGCAAGTTGATCTAGCTTTTAAAGTTCAATTTTTTACTTTCTATCAGAAGTCCTTTTGTATGATTCATCGGGGACGTCTAATTTTGACTTTGGTCCAAAACTTCCTTACGGAATTTGTAACTAGAACGATTATTTTGACGAATTGGAATGAAATAAATGATTGCTTTATGTCTCATATGTTTTGATTATTGACTTGGTGTATTTACTTTTGTCTCTATATTTATTTCAAAATCTATTATATTAAGAAAATTACATAAATACTAAAATTTTTCAGCAAGCTTTCATTTATAAAAAAAAACCATCCTAAGCACTTGTAATCAATACTTATGAATTAGGATAAAAATTTTGATGGCTATAAACATAGGGTGATATTTCCATCTATCTTGCTTTAGCCAAGCAAGATCTGAAAATGCTTGATTAATATCGTGTCATATATTTTCCTCAATAGTGTTCACATCCGGTCGAAGATGGTTTATTTCTCCACGTAGATTAGATTCCCACACATTGCTTGAGTAAGTGCAAATCATTTGTCTGGGCTGTGGTTTCAACTTGAGACAACTTTTCCAATAGGTGGAGTAGCTCCAGAGGTGGAAACTTTATTTGGTCCACATTTTTCCCAGCTCTTGACCTCTCTCTTCTTGGATTTTCTCTGGAGCAATGTAAGATAAATGTACTTCATTCTATAGCCTAGAAATCCAAGAAATGACTAGACTAAGTTCTACAGCTAAAACTTGGCCCAGTTACTAGAGGAGCTAGAAATGGATAGCACCGATCAATTGATCGAATGGACAGGACCACGACGATCTTCCTATCTCGTTCAACTTTCTTGGTAATGAATAAGATGTGGACAAATAGAATCAACAGAGGGGGAAGTGCCCATAATGGAGCGACCGAATTCAACAAAGGTGTTGATCCATGGTGACATAAAAAACATATGTTAGATTAGAGAGATGGTGTATCGCAATAGCTCCAAAGGACAATTCAATTAATTTTTTGGTTATGCTAAGTATCTTGCTCCTGAATTGTAGACTGGATCCCCTTCCCAACAATTGTGTTCTCAATGTCAACCTCTGTGAGAATGAAATGTTATGAGTACAAGTTGTCTGCATGGACCGTGAACTATATAGAATCACATTCTTGCTAACAAAATTCATGGATGCGAGAAGGGTATAAATTTGATGGGAACTCCCACCCATCAACTAAATTTTTTATGATGGGTTTCTTCTTAAAAGTTCCATTCCCGCGACATTTTTTTTTATTTTTTCTCACCATTTAAATATTATGTGTCATATGTGTTTTTGTTCATTTTTATTGTAAATACAAAAGAATCATAGGCACAACATAAAATTATTATGAAATTGCATTTAACATAACATTATCAAACTGTTTTACATGGAATACAACCCCATTAAAAACATAAACAAAAAATGTTAACAGATTACCTTGATATAACAACTTGTACACAGTTTCAATTTTGAAAATCACCAAATAAGAGGTTCCAACTTCTTTCTATGCCTCAATTCCACATAGATCCAATCATTGTACAAAAAAAATCGACCAAACACTAAGTAGTATGCATGCAATGATGCCAAGATAGTTACATCATAAGGGAAAAAGAAAAAAGTAGTTACGAATGGTTGTTGTAATAATAATAATAAAAGTTATGTATTGCAAAATTTGAAATAATTATCATTATCAATATAATGAAATAATAAATATTAGTAAATTATTTTGGATTTGCTTTTTTAAATAGAAACTACTAATGTTTTCTAAAAGGAAATAAAATAGATCTTATGAGAGGCCACTCACACCCATGTTTATTCTTATTATCAAGATTTAGGAAGACACTAAATACACAGGTAGGAAGGTATTTAAATGTGGATTCTCAAAAACCAAATATAATGAGAAAATAAGTGTGCAAGAAGGAATTTTCTAGCTTCATCCAAACGAAGATAATTTCCATCACTGCAATTGCAATTTAATATTAATGAACCTTTCCTCTCTGGATAGTTGCATGCAGGTTTTGGGTATTGTTTTTGAATCCTTGATATTTTCTTCCCTCTCAGCCTTCACTTTTCAACCTGTAGGATGTGATATGGTCCAATTTCCAAATAATCTTTGTGACTTGTAAGTTGTGAGTGTCCAGGTGCTCACCTACACAACCTATGTTATAATATTTGTAACTTATGCAATGTGCTATGCATGCAACTTGCAAGTTGCAACTTCCATATTCTATAGAATTTGTAACTTGTATAGTGTATTGTGCATGGCCTTTTCTATAGAATTTATAACTTGTGTTATGTATGATTTACACAAAAATCAACATTCAAATTTAGGAAATTGTTGTTATATTATATTATATATTATAAAATGTATTGTTATTATATTATATTATATATTATAATATATATATATATATATATATATATATATATATATATATATATATATATATATATATATATATATATATATATATATATATATATATATATATATATATATATATATATATATATATATATATATATATATATA
>ML787986.1:89010-113028 GCA_009831015.1 Picea engelmannii
CTCCCTCAACCTCTCTGCAATTGTGTGTGGCCCCTTTACTCCATATGTGAGTCAAGTCGGCAAGCTATCGTCAGCCTGCATCACCAATAATCATGTCAGAAATGTCGTCATCGAATCATCAAATCAAATCAACATCATAATAATCATATCAACCCAAAAGCACACTCCATGACTCAGTCCGGAGTCCAAGGGGGTCTACCGATGCCTCTGCATCCTCAAGTCACAAACCTGCACACTCAATAAACTGAGTCAATAGCACCCGTCTACATGAATAGTAACACATCATATCATCGGTCAATAACATCAAAATCAAATATATAAGGTCCAACATCAAAAGGGTCCAGATCACTTGCGAGCAAGTGTCCTCAAAGAATAAGTGTCCTTAGTGCGCCAGAGCGAGATGTTACATATAGCGTGGGTGCGGGGATTTCTAAATAAACAATTTATATTGCCATGCCCCAGTTCAGTAACTTTTATGCAATCACCAACCGAATAGAACTGTAATAAAATAGAAACTATAATAATTTTCCTTTCTCTACATTGCTATCAATCCTATATTTACATACACAGGAAATCAATTAACATGCAAGTTCTTCTTTTTTGGATAGGTTCCAAATAGAGTGTCATTTGGAAATTGTTTGAAGTATCAGAAGTGCGGGAGGATGGTGCAGTGAGTTCTATGAATTATCCACACATGTGTTGAAAATATACTAACTCTTGGTTGTATCGGTGTCGTGTTTGTGTGAACTAACCTCTATGAAATCCCCAATTGCCGAAGATATGGCTTCGAGAAATCATTTTCTTCTATTGTTCCAATGCATTTTAAAGATTTGAGTGGAAGTATTGGAAGTGTAGAAGTGTGATAATCCACTACAGTGTAGTGAATTGTATGAATTCGCCACACAAGTATTGAAAATAGACTAGGTATTGTTTGTGTGACTGTCATACCTGTGCGAAATGCAGAAGTGTGGAATATATGGCTCTGCACCATGCAGAAATGCACAGGTGTTGATATCCTCATATGCAAGTGTAATGGTTATATGGTTCACTTGCACAGAGCCTAATTAGAATAAATCCAAGTCAACAATACTCTTAAAGTTAAACATATGCATAAAATCATGTTTTCCCCTTTATATACTCATTTTTTATTAAAAAAAAAAATTGTTACTTGAAACAAATTCAACTTGATAATATTTTTTAAGTTGAACATATGCATAAAAGCATTTTGTTCTCTTTATATACTTGTTTTTTATAATAGACACTTATACTTAAAATAAATTCAACTAAGTATCGAGAGTTAGTTGTGGAATATTAGAATATGAAATTTCCATAAATAAGCCGGTTATGATGCAAAGTGCATCATTGGTAAAAACCCATGTTATGGAACTATTGAAAGTACAAAGTTGCGAAGTGCAACAGTCTAGGGTGATGGGTCGTCTGGATTATACACACAAGGGTTTAAATTAGACTAAGCATTGGTTGTGCAGGGATATGCCTCTACAGATGTGCAAAACATATATTTGTGTGGACAATATGTCTATGCCAAAAATATATTTGTGCGGAAGATATATATGTTTAACAATATTTTTTAAGTTAATCATATGCAAAGGAGCATATTTTTCATTTTATATATTTATTCTTTAATATATGTATATACATAAGTGCATTATGGGATGATGATCTGTATGGATTGTCCACACAAGGGTTGAAATTAGACTAAGAATTAGTTGTGCGGGGAATATGCCTATGCGAAGGTGCAGAACATATATCTGCGCGAACAATATGTTTGTGTCGAAGATATATTTGTGCAGAAGATATATATGTTTAATAAAAAAAATTAAGTTAAGCATATGCATAGAATCATTTTCTTCACTTTATATACTTATTATTTAATATATGTATATACGTAACTGCATTCTAGGACGATGGGTCGTATGGATTATCCACACAAGGATTCAAATTAGACTAAGTGTTGTCTGTGTTGGGGATATGCCTATGTGGACATGCATAACATATATCTATGTGGATGATATGTCTGATTCGAAGATATATCTGTCCGAAAGATATATATGTTTAACAATATATTTTAAGTTAAACATATGCATAGAATATTTTTTTTTTCTTTATATACTTATTATTTAATATATGTATATACACAAGTGCATTGAGATATCTAAAAAGATAACACTTTGGTGTTTAGGTTTGTTGGCTATCGACTTTTACATATTTTTTGGATGACATTCAATCTCAGCATCAAGGTTGTTTAACCTTTTCATTTGGTTATATTACATTTCACTATTTTTATCTATTGTGCCAAGACCTCTACCCATTTTTCTTCTTGCAATTCTTATGTGCCAATACTTTGCATTGGTTCCCACCCATCATAACATCCAAACACTTTACAATGATTCCTGCATATGCTAACCTCCACATTGAGCACTTATTAACATTACTTTCGACATATGCTAACCTTCACATTGAACACTTCACTTGTTTACTAAGTTTTATTCCACATTGAACACTTTAGCATTTGCTTATCTTTTACAAAGTTTTATGAAAAGTGTTTTCATTGCAAATACTTTACATTTCTTCCTACATATGCTAACCTCCTGATTGAACATGTCACTTATTTACTAATGCAAAGTGCCTTCATGTTATCATAATAAAACGAATGACACAACTTATCGAGTCTTAGAAAATAAACTTGCCAAAAATCAACCAATTATCATGAAAATTACATCATTGGTTAGTATTTGTGCTATGTAACTATTGGAAGTGCGGCAATGCGAGAGGATGAGTGATATGAATTATCTACACAAGGGTTCAAATTAGACTAATTGTTTCATGTGCAAGAGATTTGTGTGTGCAGATGTGCAAAAGATATATCTGTGTGGACGATATGTTTGTGCCGAAGATATATATGTACAAAAGATAAATATGTTTAACAATATTTTTTAAGTTAATCATATGCATAGAATCATTTTGTTCAATTTATATACTTGTATTTTAATATATGTATATACATAAGTGCATTGATATATCTAAATAGTTAAAAGACTTTGATGTTAATGTTTGTTGGCTATTGACTTTTATAAGTTGTTGGCATGACATTCAATCTCAGCACCAAGCTTATCTTACCTTTCCATTTGTTTATATTAGGTTTCACTATTTGTCTATTGTGTCAAGAACTCTACCCACCTTGCTTCCCACAATTCTAGCATATGGATACTTTGCATTGGTTCCTGCCCATCCTAACCTCCAAACACTTTACATTGATTATCTCATATGCTAACCTCCCCATTGAACACTTCACTTATTTACATTGCTTCCCACATATGATAACCTCTTCTTTTAGCACTTCACTTATTTACTAAGTTTTATTCCACATTGAACAATTTACCTTTTTACTTATTTTTTACAAAGTTTTATACAAAATGTTTTCACTGCTGAGACTTTACATTACTTCCCATAGATGCTAACCTCTGAATTGGACATTTCACTTATTTTCTAATGTAGAGTGTGTAGATATGGTCAAAGAAAAATGCTATGCACGACTGGTGGAATCTTAGAAAATAAAATTTCCATAAATCAACCAGTTATCATGTAAATTACGTCGTTGGTCAGAATCCGTGCTATGGAACTATTGGAACTATGGAGTTGCAAAGTGCACTAGGTGGAAACATGACTGATATGAAGTATCCACACAAGGGTTTGAACTAGACCAAGTGTTTCATGTGCAAGGGATATGCCTATGTGGACGTGTGGAAGATATATCTATGTTTTTTTTTTTTGTGAATAAAAAGTGGATCCTTATATTAATTTCAGCTGAAGGCTTACAAAAAGACCTGTAGCCTATCTACATATACAAAAATGCATGTGGCTGAAGGTCTAACTAATTACATTGCTCTTCCCGATTTCCCGAGGTCCGAGTCCCTGAAACCATCGGATCAGATCAATGGTCCTCGATGGCCCGCTGCCAATGGCTGAGATCCTCTTCTTGACTTCGCACTTCGAGTTGATGGATGAGTGGCTTGCAATGTTTTTCCAAAACCCTCGAACTTCACTATAGTTGTATCATGAGTTCGCATTTCATGATGGTTGTCTGCTCCAGATTTTAGTATTTCATGCCTATGGAAAGTGAAGAACCGAGTGTTCCAATTCTTCTGATACTCAAAATTGCAAGTCCTTCGGGACTAGATCGACGGTCCAGATTTTCGTGGCATCAATGGTCTGGATCCTCTCTCGCATTTTGCGACTTGGGTAGACAGATCCTTTTGAGATCCTGACTCCAGATTGTCGAGTTCCCGAAATCATCTGTGGACGGTCCAGATCTCCTTGAGCACCAATGATCCAAATCTCCTCGAGCACCAACATTCCATATTCTCTCGCGCTTTTCATGACTTTGGGAAACAACCTCCTTCGTTCTTATGACTCCTGGTTGTTGAGATCCCGAAGACATCTGTCGATTGAAGATATTATGCATTGATTCTTATGGTCATCCTCTCTCCTGAGCTTCTGATCATTTATGTCTTGGAAGAGTTTCTAAGTAGACAGAGGTGGCACCCCGTCCGAATTAGGGCCATCCAGTTGGGCAAGCTCCTTGCATTGGATATAGAGGGGTGAACTTTGGGACTGCCTGGAATCGTGCAAAATGATCTGCTGCATAGAGTCAACCCTTGCATTGGCCAGTTGGTCCACTATTTTATTTGCACTATGTCGAATGTGTGAGGGGGTTAGACTTAGAGAGGGTCTGAGAAGAGCTTGGACACTATAACGAGGGCCAAGGACGTGCCAACTGGGAGTGATTTTTCCTAGATCTCTGCCATTTAGGATTTTGGTTGCCAAGTCTATTATGATTTTTGAGTCTCCTTCAATGATTAGACAAGTGAGGTTTTTATCTAGAGCAATTTTCACTCCTTTGATGAGACCCCAAATTTTTGTTGAGTCATTGGTCTCGCATTCGATATTTTATGCAATGAGGCTTTATATTTGGCCCAGGTTGTTTCTTATGACTGCTACATAGCCTAAGTGTCTTGGATTTCCTTTTGATGCACCATCAAAGTTGACATGATAGAAGCCCGGAGTGGGGGAGCCACTTAGAGGGACTGAAGGCTTTTGAAATTAAGGGGGGTTGCTGAGGACGGGTGGAGTGAGAAAACGAGAATCCCCAACCATTGAGGAGCGAGAGCTCACCTAAGTCAGTGGGGAAGTCTTCCTTGGTCCATAATTGTAGTTGAAGAGTTTCCTGGAGATGCATGAGGATTGTGTTCCAGAGGAGGGTGGGAGGAGAGGGCTGATAATGAAAGATTCTTTTGTTCCTCTCTTTCCATATTTGTCATACTATAAATCCTAGTAAGAGTTTCCAGGTTCTGTTCAGGATAGGACTTTTGAAGGAGCCGGAGCCCAATCCCTGATGGTTCTTATGATGTTGTTTTTTACTTGTTTGGTTCTTCTCATGAACTGAGTGGCCTGGTTCTAGATGTTCTCACTGAATGGACAGTTATTTAGGAGGTTCTCCATGGTTTCTCCCTAGAGATGGTAGAGATGGCAGATCGAGGGGCCAATGAAACCTCACCTTTGAAGATTTTTCGAGGTTAAGATCTTGTTTTGGAGTAGAAGCCAAAGGAATGTAGATATTTTGGGTCAGAGTTTTGATTTCCATATTGTTGTCCAGATTCTATCTTTCTGAAAATTGTGGAATTTATCGTGAAGAGTGTATCCCTCCTTGAGAGTAAATCTTCCATGAGGTGTGTATCCCCATATGAGAATGTCTTGGTATGTGATTTTCGGGATTTGCCTTTGGGTTGTAGCTTGTTTCCAGTGCTGCAAGTCAGAGTCCATTACCACTTGAAGTTCCTGATGAGTAGATTTTAATCTTCATCAAGGAGAGTTGTTGGGGGTGTCTGTCCACAAATCTGCTACTTTGAGAGTGGCAAGACCTTGAATGTGATTTTCGTAGGATTGTATATTTTATTCCAGTTGAAGGGGTGGCATTTTATGCCAAGAATCCATCCAGAATGGGGCATTTTGGCCATTGCGAATTTCCCAGAAAGCATGTTCTTGTATGAGTGGCCAATTTTTCTAGGTTGCATTCTAGATGTTGGAGCCCTTAATTTTCTCTTGCATTCTTATAAGACTTTGGTGCATATTTGGGGTGTATTTGCATTTCCATAGTTTTTCCCATATCTATTCTAGTGTTTTGAGCCATATCCACCAAATTCTTTCTCCCATGGTGCTGATTAATTTTCCAGGGTCCTAGAGGCCCAGACCACCTGAAGATTTGGGCTTGCATACTTTGTCCCAACTAACTAGGGCCCATTTTTTCTTCGGGTTGTGTCCATGCCATAGAAATTTTCTTTGCAGATTCCTTATTTTCTTTATGACTAATTGGGGGGAAGATAGGGCTGAGAATAGGTAAGTTGGGATGGCTTGGAGGACTGAATTTAAGAGAGCGATTTTGGATGGAAGGTTGAGGGAGCGAAAGGTCCAGTTGCTAAGACGGTTGGTGATGAAGAGTAGGAGAGAGTCCCAAGAGATGTTTTTGGTTTCTTAGTCAGAAAGAGGGAGTCCCAGGTAGCGAGAGTGCAGGGTGAAAACATGGGTATTCAAAATTTGAGAAAGGTGTTGTTGGATTTCCACGGGAGTATTAAAAAAGAAGAGTTGTGATTTGGCTAGATTAAAGGTGGTGTCAGAGGCTTCACTGAAATCAGAGAGGATGGAGCTTAGTTTAATTTTTTATTGCACGGTGGGGGTGTTCATTATAAGTGTTTCAACGACAAATTGGTTGTGGGATGCTTATGGTTGTAACCCATGAAGAGGGAGGCCTTGAAGGGATCCATTTTGAATTGAAGCCTTGATATAGCGTCCTAGACCTTCAACCATTATAAAAAAAAGGAAAGGGGAGAGAGGGTCACCTTGCCTTACTCCTCTTGATGGGTAGAAGGGTTGAGGGGGGACACCATTGACGAGGATTGAGAAAAAGGTTGAGGAAATGAGGTTCATTATCCAAGAGACCCAATCCTTGTTGAAACCAAAATCCGATAGGAAGACTTTCATGTATTGCCATCTTAATTTGTCAAAAGCTTTTGAAAGGTCAAGTTTTATAAGCATACCTAGAGTACGAGTGATTTTGAGTGAGTGAATGATTTCATTGACAAGTCTCACACTATCCATGATTTTCCTTCCTTCGACATATCATGATTGCTCCTTGGAGATGATGAAGGGTAGAATTGTCTTGAGTCTTAGAGCTATGACCTTGGAAATGATTTTGTAGATCACGTTGCAAAGAGCTATGGGTCTGAAGTTCTTCGGATTTATGACTCTTTCTTATTTGTGTATTAGAGTTAGGAAAGTGGCATTTAGTGCTGGAAGAACTTTGCCTGAGCTGTGTGATTCCTCCACCAACTGCCACACTTCCTCCCTTAACATTGGCCAAAAGGAGTGGAAGAAGTCTGTTGTGAAACCATCTGGGCTTGGAGCGTTGCCTGTGGGTAACTCCTAAATAGACTTATCCACTTTTTCTTTCATTATTGGTGTCATGAGAGCCTCACTTTGTTCCTGGGTGATTATAGTAGGGATATTTTGGGTCACCCGCTCTATTGTTGAGATGCGGTCCACCTTGGATTCTGAGAGGATATCCTTGTATAAGTTTGTCATCTCGTGCATTATTTCCTGATGAGTTAATAGGGTGTTTCCTTGTGAATCATCGAACTTCGTGATGTGATTGATAAGGCATTTGTGGATCATAGAACGGTGGAAAAATTTGGTGTTTTTCTCTCCCTCATTGAGCCATTGAACCCGAGATTTATGTCTCTGCAAGATTTCTTCCTTCTTGTGTCTTTCTTCTATTTGTCTTTTGAGTTCACTCTCCTCCTGCTGCTAAGTGATTGTGTATCTTGCGTGAATGAATTTTCCTTGAAGGTTCTCTAGTTTTTGTTCCAGGATTTTCCTGTCCTGAAAAATGTTCCCAAAGACTTCTTTGTTCCATTTGCGTACCTGTTGTTTAAAATGTTTGATGTTTTGATGGAAGCAATACATTTTTATACCCCTCTGTGTTTCTGTAGTGCTCCACCATTGATGGGCTAACTCTTGGAAATATGTATGGGAGATCCAAAAAAATTCAAATCTGAAGGGTTTAAGCTTGGGGGTAGCAATAGTGTCAACCCAGAGTTGAACCGACCAGTGGTCTGAACCTACCTTTGGGAGGATGTTGGAATCTACTAGGGGGACTTCCAAAAGGAGAGTTTCTGAGATGAGGAGGTGATCAGGCCTGCATGCTATTTGTTGGTGACCTGATATTTTGTTGGTTCAGGTGTAGGTTCCATTGTTATTCTCAATATCTACCAGTCTGAGGTTCTCTATGAGTTCCTGGAATTTTGCGCTATCCTGCTCCTGGTACTTTTTTCCCCCTCACTTCTCCTCCAATGTGAGAATCATGTTTAAGTTTCCCCCTATTATCCATCACTTTCCCTCTGTTAAGGAGCCTAGGTAGACCAAGCTTAGAAGAAAGAGGTATTTGTCTTAGTTGTTCTACAAGCCATATGAATTTGTGATCATTCCCTCCTTATCTGACCCGATGGCTCTATAGTGCATTGTGATAGTGCATGGAGTGGAGAAGCCTTGATCAAGGATGATTGTAGCAGGATTCCATAGGATGGCCAGGCCTCCTAAAGCCTCGTTTGAGTCTGTTTGATAAGATTCATAGTTGAGCCAACATCTTTTGATGATTTCTTCTGCAGTTTTCCCTACACATTTTTTCTCCTGTATCAGGAATATATCAAGGTCTTCCATTTTGATGCAGTTTCAGAGAGTCATTTGTTTGGAACTTCCATTTAGGCCTCTGATATTCCAGGTGAGGATCTTCATAGTTAACAATTTGGTGGGTGGGAAAATGAGACCTCTGAGAGCTTGTGAATCTATCCCAAGTTGATCATATAGTTTCTCGCCTCCTTTATTAGTTGATGAGCCAATTTCCTACCCCGTCGCTTGTTTTACTTTGGGTGTTTTCTTGGATCTTGGTTTGGGTCTATGCTGATCCCCAACCTGGATGTAGCCCTTGCTGATGTGTCCATAAATACTTTGTGAACTTTCCCAAGTTGGTCTTCTGGTAAGGTTTGAAGATCCTTCTTGTTGAGTGCTTCTTCTGACCTATCTAGGTCGATTCCTGCTAGGTCCTGCTCATCCATTTCCATGACTGTGTCTTCCTCTCTTTCTAGTTCTTTCCCTGAGACTGGGTGAGTCTGTGGATCTGCTTGGTGTGTTGGGGTTTGATACTCTTATGACAGTTGATCTTCCTTGTGCTTGCTGGGATCTTTCCCCACGGTCTTGTGGGAGTTTTCCACCTCTTGTGCCTCTGGGAGGCGGTTAAGGGCTTCAAATGAATTATTATTTGGGTTTTTTTTCCCATTGTTGGTTGTGGACTTCTTCTGCGCTTGTCTCCTTCAATTTTGAACCTGGGTAAATCCTTCCTTTGATTTCTCTTTAGCTTCCCTCTTGGGGGGGGGCATTGAGAAGGCAGTCTCTGAAAAGGTGTCCATGTTCATGACATTTTCGACATCTGTAAGGGATGTGCTCATAGTCTATGGTTTGTGCCCATTCCTTGTCTTGGTATTCTAAGTTAATTGTGCCTGGCAAAGATTTGGAGATGTTCATACAGACACATATACTTGCATAAGAGGTGTATTTTCTCTGTTTGGTGGCTTCAGAAGATTTGACATATTTACCCAGGGTGTTGCCTATGCCCAGTAAAATTTCCTCTAACCAGAACTCTTGAGGTAGGGAATAGAGGCGAATCCATACCGGTGCTTATGTGAAGTTTTCCTTTTCTAGGTAGAAGCAGTATGTCCAAAAACATAGGTAGAGGCCAACCGAAATATGGCCCCCCTTCAAATATTTCTTCCTTGTCCTCCAGGTTGTAGAATATTACTGTATAAACACCTTTGGAGCTCAGTTGGAGCTCATAGTCTCCCTTGGGGATCCACCACGCCTTGATCCAGTGAGCTAGGTTCTTTTCTGAGTGCTAGAGACCTAGGAATTTTCCTATGAGGGCATGGTCTCTCATGAACTGTGTATGCTCTCCTATCCTTGTGTTTTTGATGATGTATTTGGGTGCAACTGAGGCTTGGGGGATACATTTTCCAGGTATCCAGAACCGAGCTACTTTTGGATGTGAGGAATCAACATCCATGCTCGATTCGTTTCTTATATCCATCTCTTCCTATAGATATTGGTCTCGTAAGTGTAATGGTGGCTCAAAGGACAGTCTGCGTGCTCACGAGTTCTCTGAATCATTGGCTGCAACGTTACAGTAAGAGGGGGATATTGCCCCCCCTTCTGTTCCCATTCTTCTGAGGCGGTCAGTGTCAAGGTGTAGAGGCGATCAATGCATGCAGAGGAGTTCAGACGTAAATCAGGGTGGGAGGGAAGCTGGTGCATGTGAACCCTAACCTTGTAGAGCTCCAGTTCGTCCTCTCTCTTCTATATCGTTTGCACGTGAAAGATTATGAGAATGAGGTTTCCATATATCTATGTTGACAATATGTCTATTTAAAAGATATATTTGTGCTGAAGATATATATTTTTAACAATATTTATTAAGTTAATCATATGAATGAAAGCATTTTTTTTCATTTTATGTACTTATTTTTTAATATATGTGTATACATAAATGCATTGACATATCTAAAAATTAAAAAATATTTATGTCTTGATGTTTGTTGATTATCCAGAATTGTATAAAATTCTTTTGTTAATACATTATACTTCCAAAATTTCTTAGTCAAAATCCTTTTTAATTACCCACTTTTCACATTGTGTGGAGTATGCACATGTATATCCCTCGCACAACAAGGACCTTACTACTTTTATTTTCATCCCTTGTGTGAACAATTCATCGCTAATGCTCACGCAGTTGCCATTTCCACAATTTTGCATTTCCAATGGTTTTGCACCAATGATTCTAACAAGATAGGTAATTTGCACAATAACCAAGTCACTTATGGCACCTTGATTTGGTCCAATTAGCCAAAAAACATGGAAGTTATTTATGGTTTGTGCGAAGTAAATGTCTTACTTTTCGATGACCTGCTTAATGGATTCTATTTTTGGGTCATCGTATTATGTAAGTAACTTACATATGGAAAACGAAAGTTTAGTAAAAGTGTCAGTTGCAATTTGTCTTAAAGTAATTGCACCTTGGTATATATGCTACCATCATGTCTCTGCACTCAACACAACCATAACTTATTTACTAAGTTTTACTCCACATTGAACACTTTGCTTTTTTCGCTTATTTTTACAAAGTTTTATACTAAATGTTCTTACTTGTTTTTACTTTGTTCTTTAAATCATTGTCTTTTTTGCATAAACAATAATTTTATTCTACTTTATTATATGAATTATCTTTTTGGAAAGACTATTCATTATCTATGCACCATGGTAAGAATTTGATCTAACATTTGCAGAAGTGTTGTGCTTAGAATAAGGAACATTTTTTTCTAGTTGGACATGTACTGGCTCTTTCCATGCAAGACCGCCAATGCAATTCCTATATAAAATTCTTCTGCCAATGCACTATTCTTCAAAAATTTCTTAGTGAAAATCCTTTTTATTTACCCACTTTTAACATTGCATGAAGTCTTTTGCTATTGTGATATCCTGAGACTTCGTGCACCTATATCTTTTGCATGTTCGCACTCCACACATGTATATCGCATGCACAAACATGACTTCACTTATTTTATTTTCAACCCCTATGAGCACAATTAATGGTTGATGCTCACACATTTGCCACTTCTACAATTTGGAATTTCCAATAGTTCTATACCAGCCACTCTAACAAGCCACGTAATTTTCACGATAGCCGAGTCATTTATGACACCTTGATTTGCCGCGATTTACAAAAAATGGAAGTTATTTACCACTTGTGAAAAGTAAATGTTTCTCTTTTCTATGAAATGATTAGTGGTCTTCATTTATGGCTCATCGTATTCTGTAAGTAAACTACATGTGAAAACAAGATTTTAGTAAAATCACCACA
Source organism: Picea engelmannii (assembly GCA_009831015.1). Classification (NCBI taxonomy): domain Eukaryota; kingdom Viridiplantae; phylum Streptophyta; class Pinopsida; order Pinales; family Pinaceae; genus Picea; species Picea engelmannii. The sequence continues at coordinate 101,048 of ML787986.1, forward strand.
ACCATATATGTCGCAATTCTCGCCCTCTATAAACGCAATAGTTTTGCAACACAGATTCTAACAAGCCACATAATTTGCACTATAACCGAAGCATTTATGATAGCATGATTTTCTCTGATTTACTAAGAAAGAACAATGATTAGGTAATAAGACTCATGTGATGTAAATGTTCCGCTTTTCTATGACCTACTGTAACATCCCGCTCTTGCGTGCACTGAGCAGACTTATTCTTTGAGGAAACTTGTGTGAAAGTAATCCAGGTCTTTATACTATTGGTTGTTTTAATTATGATAATGAGATATGGTGGACTTGATGATATGTTTTTTTGTTTTATTTACATCGACAGGTGCTATTGACTCGGTTCCCCTAAGTGTGTAGGACTCTGGATGTTGAGGATGTCGAGGCATCGATGAAACTCCTTGGACTTTGAATCGATTCATGGAGTGGAATGTTAGGGTTTGAATGTTGTTGATGTGACATATGTACATATGATTAGATATTATGATGTTGATTGTATTGCTGACATGATTCGTTGATGGGTGCATGCTGATGATATCTTGCTGACCAGACTCACATTTGGAGTAAAGGGGTCACGTACGACAACCAAAGACATTGAGGGAGAGGTGTGGCAACATCCCGACCACAACCTACTAGCACTCCCACTGTGGCTCGAACTGTAGGTTAATGATTACCTAGTTCGAGAGACCCGTGATGCCATGAGGGAAGACTGTGATAGTCACTCATGATGATTCTAAGGGGCGTACATTAAGGCAGTGTCCTTATTCTTTAGAGGCCCTTAGTATCCCACAAGATCACCTAACAGAGTATTGACTCCAGGGGTTTGACGTATACCAAATTCATTCAAGAGGCGAGTGGCACCCTTGGAGCACGTAGTGCATCTTGAAGGGCATGTTGCTCAAATAAAATGAAAGGAGACAAGTGGCACCCTTAGAGAACATAGTGCATCCTGAAGGGCGCGTCGCGATTTTATCTATGGTAAGTTAATAAACCTAGTGCCTCGAAAACTATGCCTCCTTAGTACCTGGCCGGCCTTAAAATGAATGATGTGATAAGTAAAGTTTAATAACAATTTTTTCCCTTAAGAAATGTTTCCAAGCCTAGTGAATTGAAAACCTAGGTCTGAGTAGAACCTTAGAACAAAAAAAAAACTAATTAGACATGTAGACAAGAAGGAGGTAAAGAAAATTCAAGAATTAATAATTAAAGTGGAAATTTTAATAAAGGTTTAATTAATAAAAGGGGTAATTGGTTGTTTTTGTCTAAACCTGCTAATTTTGAACTTAGTTATAAAAAGGGGAAACTTAAAGAAAAAGGGGAAACTTAAAGAAAAAGGGGAAACTTAAAGAAAAGGGGGAAAACTAAAGAAAAAGGGAAACTTAAAGAAAAAAAAGAATGTCTAACTTAGTAAGGAATCTAGCCTTTGGAACTCTCTATTTATGAACTCAACTAGGATTTAAGTAAGGCGTAAGTAATTTAAGAATTGTAAGGGAATTTTGGGACACCGAGGAGTATTTTTAGGAACGCTTTTAGGTGGCTGAGGAAAATAAGTAAATTTAATTAATAAATAAAATTGATTTTTTGGTGCAACTAGGGGATCGGGCGACATGTGTACAGGGGAGGTTTTTCTTAATTAATTAAATAAAAAAAGAATCTAATGAGGGTTTGGGAAACTAATCACTTGAAAACTCTATAAAAAGGATGGTGGAGGAGTATGGATTAGATCTGGCTTGCGTAAGTTTATGCTGCCAAAATTTTATCTTGGTTGAATTTTCTCTTTGGGAGTTGGGATACCCAGCTTGGGTAACGAGTGGTAGCTCAACCTTGAGAGGCAAGCTGGGAGATAGCATTCTTTGGTATCATGTGTGTGGCCCCTTTGCGGTTCAGGGGACTCAGGGGGGAAGAAGAGTACCTCTAGAAATGGTTGGGAGGTACCGGTGAGGTCTCGCTTGTGCACTTAGTGATTTTAAATTGAGGGTTTAAGACGAAGATTAACCCAGTAGAAGGTTGAGCATTCGACTAAGCATCTGTCATTTACCTTGATCCAACAACAGCTTACGTATGCATATAAGGGAACCACAGTTAGCAGTGTTACCAGCAGCAAAGGCCATATAACCTTATCCTGTAGCAAAACCGGTACTATTTCCATCTTAAGCCGTAAATCTAGCAGGATCACCTGTACCAATTTCAGTAATTTTTCTGAGTGTGATCCAGATCCTCCAAACTACGATTTCTGTCCATTGGTTCCACCTCTTGTTTATGTAGGGTCTGAAACGACCTTTTTGAATTATAGTTCCTTCACACAGGAACTCCATAAGTAGCTCGGCCCAACGCGTTGCAAGCTCCTTTCTCCCCGTCTCCTTAATAATAGTTCATGTATTATTTAATAAAGGGCTCGAATTTGATAAACTGATTCTGCGAATCATTTAATTTATGTCGATGACTGCCAATCTTGAGTGTTAGTAGGTGACACTTTCGCACTTTTCTTCTCAGCATGGACAACCTGCTCACTGTTCAGCATGATCCCTATTTTTATGCTTTAATATTTCACCTTCTATGATATATGAATTTAGGATGACCATAATCATGGTTTTGTAGCCATGGAATGTTTGAAATTGTGTGAATTAATGCAACGATTTTCACCTTCAACTGTTCCTATCTCCTGGTGTTAATTCAAATTTCTAAGTGACATTTTGAATTATTCTAGTTATCCCTTCAACCCAGATTTATGTATGTCCTATCAATTTCATTCCAGATCCTTGCCCTCCTCTCGATCGTTAATAGCAACGATGACCTTGGTAAATTTATGACGGTGAATTTATGTTGCCAGTGGTAGTTTCCCATTGTATTATGCAGTTCCTAATTAATTAACGCCTTGGAAATTTTATAAACATATTTATTGTCGTAAGGAGGGATGCAGTGATGACAGTTGTGATTAACACAATTGTCGTGCCCATTTTATTCATGATTTATCAGTATTATAATAATTTAATAAAGATTAATAGTTTTGGTTGTTTTAATTAGTTGGCATCAACTTTCATGGTTTCTTTATTAACTGTGAATATTGTGGGTACAAAACAGTTTAAGTGTGTAACAGTTTTAATAGTCTATCTTCTTATTAAGTTCAGTTATAATTTCTTTATAATAGTTTATTTGTGGAATAAATGTATGGAAAATCTTCCCTTCTAATAGATTGATTGTTTTTCATCAGTTTATTAAGTTCAATTGTGATGGAGTTAGCGCTTGCAATATCTTTTATTGCCTTTACATCAGGGAATTAATAAGACTTGTGATTATATTTATGAGTTGACTTTTTTAGTAAATGATGTAGGGGTTGTAAATGAATGGAAGGTAAATGTTTTCTTGATGATGGATATATGCCCTTACTTTAACATGGTGATTGGATACTTATGATGTGTAGTTTTCCTTGATGATGATAAATACAAATGAGTTACTTTTAGACGTGGAGTCAATTTATATATATTGAAGTTAGTCACTCTGTATCCATTTTTGCTTGATTATTTAGAGTGTCTTCGTCTAACGACGTCATATATCATGTGTTAGTGCCATTTGGATTTTAGGCACATTGGATTTTATTTTGGGTTGTAGGTTTAGAAGTTTTTTGTATGTGCATGGGTCCCTTGCACTCTTGTCGCATAGTGGCGATGTGGTACCTTATGAATGGATCATTGTGTGCGTTGATCGACAAGTGCACATGAAGCCTGGCTTAGGGTTTTGCACCTCTCTATGTGGATGAAGGTTTTTTGTAAGTAAGGATTGTTCTTGTTTATAATTTTAATGTGATTGTCACCCACTCGTCAGGAATGTTCTAGTTACTGGTCGTCGAATTTGTTGTGTTGGATTGATTGAGGTTGTCTTTTTAGCTTAGTAGGCGTGATCTTGCGTGTGTCAGGTGGGATGTACACACCTCCTTGTTCCTCAGAAAAATCGCCAACCTTGAGACCTTAAATGGTCAAAATCGATGGGAACCTAGGATTGAGTGTTTCTTATGTGTCCTGGAGGTCCTAACCTTGCAGGGTAGGACGAGTGGGTAGTCGATGAGTCATTTTATTTTTCCTGATTGATTTTCATTGTTGCATCCAGCTGCATGATGTGATAGTATGCTAGGTCTTTATGTTGTTTGTTGCCCGAATTGCGTGCATTGTGTTCACCGTCATTGAGTTGTGTTGATTAACTATTTTTGTTGTTACTTCCTTTCTTTAAAAGAAAGAAAAAACTTTGCACTTGTTATGCATCGTAGATTGTCGTAACGACGTCGGGTTGTTTCACCTACATAATGGTTCCTATTAATGATTAAGTGTGTTTCAAACATAGTTCATATGCATGGAAAGGACTTTCTGGTGAATACACACCATATAGTTAGATTTAAGGAAATTGGATATCGCTAATATACTATTCACAAGGTTCACCTATACCAAAGTTAATTAAAAAAAGTAGTACTATGGACAATAGAAGAAGGAGAAAACCCTTTTGTGGTGATACTATCAATTCAGTAGCCAAGGAAGACAAGAATTTCCACTAGTCTGTAAAGAAAAATAATAGACTCTTGATGACAGGCCTATTCAATGATGGTTATGTTCCTGAAGTCTTTTACTTCAAATAACTCGTAACCTTGTGTGATCGAAGTTTTGACTCAAGGACAACAATGATTAAATTAACAACAACAAAAAGGAATCCAATGATCCTTACTTCGAAGATGTTCAATAAAATGCTTTGTCTTCTATCTACAAATAAAACTCTTCACCTTGTCGATGTGAACTCCTTCCTATCTTCTTAGGTAGGCGACTCTAATGTATTGAGATATTTTTTTCTACCTTATGAAAACATGTCGACCAACCTTTCATCAATTGATACAAACTTGTTACAAGAACCGTACTGGTACTTTTCATGGTTGTTCGCGTGTATCACTAACTACGAGTAGACTTCACACATACCCAGTTAAGCTCTATATGCATTGTACATTTCATTTAGGAAGGATGTCATGTTTGATTGGGCAGAGGTCATATCAAATGAAATTTGTTTTCAATCAAGTAACTACATTAGCAGTCAAAGGTTTTTCATGGTCGCATATTTGGTATTCACAATCGTCTTTTATAATTTCTTTGATAGTCTCTCTATCAAGGTGAATGTTAATACACACAACGAACCAGTTCATTTTTGGCACTCGGTGCTATGAAAACATATAGAACCATTCAGTTTGTGAATTGTTCAAGATAAGTTTGTTAGAGAATTCATACACATATTGGTTGGGGTAGAGCCCAAGAAAATAACCCAGGAAGCTAAATATTTTCTTAAGGGAAAGGGAATTTGCATTCAAGAGAAAAAACATACTTAGATCCACTTGTACGGTTGTCAAGAATACCTACTTCTACTCCCTATATTTTGTCACATAGGTTTTCCACTAGTATAAATCCTGGTGTATTTTATTTGACATAAAGAGAAAAAAGAAATTAATTACGTTGCCTCTTCGAGTTGGGGACTGTAACGAACCTCTTCCGTTACGACTACAAAGCAATGACATTAGGTTAAAACAATGTTTCTTTTTTTTTTTACTCTTTTTTTTTGGAAGGTAATGTCAAAAATACAATCACAACGACTCAACTTGACTACAACAAAAAGAAGGATGACACAAGCAACATAAACTTCCAAGGCGAGCAAGAAAAGAAAAACAACAATCATTCGATACAATAGGTTTTAACTACGCTGGAAGTAAACAACTAGACCCATCATGCAGTAGAGTGAAATTCCAATGTGCAAGAAGGCTTTTATCTAAGACCATCATTACGATGTTAGTTCTCATACGCTTGAAAACCCCACTATCTAACCTCATACATTACCTTATAGGTCAGGACACACAATTGATTTTATTATCTAAATCATTCACACGTCGACATTCTTCTAAAGGCACGAGAGTAATCAACTTGGTTATATAAGGCACAAGAGGTTAGAATTCCTTAATCAATCCTAATTCCACATTACTTTTGGGTGCAAGGTCAACTAATTAATTACTGCCTCACCGTAACTTGAAGAAATAAAAAGAACTCGGGTGAGGTAAAAGTAATCTTCTTCATCAGGTAACGTTCATTACTTTTTCCTTGGGTTGTGTAACATACACTATCCTTACTTATTATTGTGCGCAAGTAAAATTATAATTTCTCCACAAAGATTAACATAAATCAAATAAAAGTGAAATCATTATAGAAATATTTATTAAAGTCATTAGGATAAAAAGGTAAAAGTGAAATGTAATTTAAATTATAGAAATATTTATTAAATTCATGAAGGTAAAAAGTAATTTAAATTTTACAATAAGGTTTTAGTTTTCTCCAGTGACTTAGGAAATTTAACCAAGATCAATACCCAAGCATTACTCTCATGTTCAAAAGGATAAAAACCACTTAGTAATCTACCCCTTCACGGTTTAGAATTTAATAATCAACTAATTTTCAAATATAATATAAAGAAACCACTTGATGACAAGTGTGATTCATACAATCTCCTAACCAATAAAATTTAGAGTTGAACTGAAAAATAATTTTAACTAATTTTATTTTCTATTCTAAATACCACTGAAGTTAAATTTGAATTTTATGAAGGCAACCAAATTACTCAACAAATAACATTTCCACATGATTGTCTTCGAAGTTATAATGGAGCATGAGTTTGAAATTCAATTATTTTTTAATTGTGAAGGAATTAGATTTGAGACTGGAAATTATTATTCAGAGCTTTAGTTGTGACTGGAAGAAGAAGGGATCTGGGATCGTGAATATTTTAAGGCAGAGGCAAATCCGGTAGGAACGCAGAGTAATTGTACTTGGACTAGGCCAGGGTTGAATCAAAAGGGAACCACAGATAGAAAAAATCAACGCCAAAGAGATATTCATATACAAAAAATTTACTATATTTTAATACCATTTACTTCACCATTATAGAAATGCATATACAGGAAATTTAACTACTTTTCAATACAAAATGGAGACATGTGTACCGTAGCCAAATGCAAAGAACTGGAAGTGTGTCTATCTCGCGCTTCCGCTTAGTCCAACTCCTACTTGCTAACCGTTGAGATCTCACTGGTACCTCCCAGCCAACGCTACGGGTATTGTTCCTCCCCCTAAGCCCCCCGAGACGCAAAGGGGGCACGCACACAATGCCAGAGAATGCTAGCTCCCCAGCTCACCTCGCAAGGTCAAGCTACCACTCGTTATCTAAGCTAGGTATCCCAACTCCCACAAGAGAAATTCAGTCAAGATAAATTTCAACAACGTAACCTTACGCCAACCAGACGTGATCCAAACTCCTCCTCCGCCATCCTTTTTATAGAGTTTTCTTAGTGATTAGTTTCCCAAACCCTCTTTAGATTCTTTTTATTAAATTTAATTAGGATAAACCTCCCCGTACACATGTCACCCAATCCCTTAGTTGTACCAAAAAATCAATTCATTAATTAATCAAATTTTCCTATTTCCTTCACCCACCTAAAAGCATTCCTAAAAATGCTCCTCAGTGTCCCTTTATTCCCTTACATTTTTTAAATGGTTGACGCCTTTCTTAAAACCTAGTTGAGTTCACAATTAGAAAGTTCCAAAGACTAGATTCCCTACTATGAGACATTCCTCTTTTCTCTAAGTTTCGCCTTTTCTTCTGAGTTCAGAATTAACAAATTTAGATATAAAAAAAAAATTACCCATTTAATAATTTAATCCTTCATTAAAATTTACTTTGATTATTAATGTTTGAATTTTCTTTACCCCCTTCTTGTTACATGTCCATTTAGTGTGTTTTTTTATCACATGTTCTACTGAGACCTAGGTTTTAATTCACTAGGTTTGGCAACAATTTTTAAGGGAAAATTTTGTTATTAAACTTTACTCATACCCTCATTCATTTTAAGGTTGACCAGGTCCTAAGGAGGCATAGGTTTCTAGGCACTAGGTTTATTAATCTTACCAGAGTTAAAATCATGACGTGCCCTTTAAGACACACTACATGATCCAAGGGTGCCACTCACCTTTTCATGTTTTATTTGCACGACGTGCCCTTCAAGACGCACTACTTGCTCCAAGGGTCCCACTCTCCTTTTGACTGAATTTGGTAGATGTCAAACCCCTGGAGTCAATACTCCATCAGGTGACCTTGTGAGAGACTAAGGGCCTCTAAGTAATAAGGACCCTGCCTTATTGTGTGCCCCTTAGAATCATTGTGAACGACTGTCACAGTCTTCCCTCACGACATCATGGATATCTTGAACTAGGTAATCATTAACCTACAGTTTGAGCCACGACGAGTGTGCTAGTAGGTTGCGGCAGGGATGCTGCCACACCTCTCCCTCAATGTCTCTGGTTGTCGCGCATGACCCCTTTACTCCTATGTGAGTCTGGTTAGCAAGCTACCGTCAGCCTGCATCCATCAACAAAACATGTCAGCTATAACAATCAACATCATAGTATCTAGTCATATGTCACATCTATAATATCAAAAACATTCAAACCATAATAGTTCACTCCCTGAATCGATCCAGAGTCCAAGGAGATCCATCGATGCCATCGACATTCTCTAACGTCCAAAGTCTTGCACACTCAGGAGAAACCAGTCAATATCACTTGTCGATATAAATATAGAAAAATAACATATCATCAGATCCACCACATCTCATAATCATAATCAAAACAACCAATCGTATAATGAATCAGATCAGTTTCACGCAAGTGACCTCAAAGTATAAGTCCAATCAGGTGTGCGTAGGAGGGAGATGTTATAGGGACACCATGGTAAGGAATCTAGAGAATCTGAAACAAGTCTCACAGACACGTAATATAATTAATCTAAAAGAAGCACAACCCCTAGGGGATTTTGATTTTGAGGGTTTGTTCTTGCAACATTTAGCATCGAAAAGGTACGACAACCTTTTTACAATATTTGATGAAGAAACTGGTGAGAATCTGTCAAAAACGAACAAGAATGCATGCAACAATGGCATGTTGAAAGAAATAAGTTCAAAAACCAGAAGCTAGGGAAAACCAAGACAAAGTGGGAGAAGCAATGCTAATGTCTAGTATTCTTCCAATCTCCAGTCACCTAAGAGCTCCTCCTCTGAGAAAAGAACAAAACAACACAAGGTAAACAAAGAAGATAGTAATGATGGGTCTACTAGAGATGAAAGTGGAGAGAAACCATCTCATGCGAATCTTGAACGATAACATACAGTGTCCCAACAAAAAGGGAAACAAAACTCAAATAGACACAATTTTCAAGATAGAGGAAGTCTAGGAAATCTTGAAGATATGGAAATCGAGAGTACAAATCTACCAGACTGGGCAGCCCAAAGAATTGTTGAAAGCCAAGAAATTACACAGGACCTCAAAACAGAGGAACCTTTGTTCTTTGACAACCATTCCTTAACAATGCAGAATACTCAATACAGGAGGCATGAAAATAAGATGTAGATAGAAAGGTTTAGTGTCAAACATAAAAATGTCATTCATAAATTAAGGTCAATGGTCGATGTATCAGGAGTTGCACCATTTGAACTCATGGAACCACACCAATCTATATGAGATTCTCTTGCTAATTCAATTTTGTAACACGAGTTGAATACCATTGAGTTGAAGAAAAGAATAAGTGAACTTGAGGAAGCACTTAGTCCCATACCACTATTTTCACAAACACTGACCATACTTTCAACAAAACAGATTCCTCCAAGTACTCTAGGATCCTCAAATTCAATCAGGAAAGCCCTTCAATTGTTGAATGGAGTCATACTCTATGTTGTTGATAATATTAATAGAAAACTAGATATAATCAGATAGATGTGGGAGGTCAACACCACTCTACAGTGATCTTTCATAAAGGATTTTAATTTTTACTAGAGATTTGCAAAGAGACTTGCAACATGATGAATCCTACTGCAAAAATGAGATAAACAATTTCATTGGATGGGTTGCTAGTATTAGTGACCATCGAAGAAATCAGCAGGTACTACCCAATAACAGTAGAATAAAGAAAATAAAGGTAGGTTGGTGTTATAACCCTAAATTGCACCACACATGCTTACCTGGAATCAGGCCAACTGATATCCCTTCTTTGCCAAAAACTATTAAACAACTCTTCTAAAAACTCCATTTTTAAAAGTACACGCTAGCTAGCCCACTATAGCCCACGTGTATCTAAAAGTACACGCTAGCAGACCCACTACAACCCGTGTGTACCTTCAGAATCAAAAAAAAAAAGGAAAGATACCGACGGGACAAAAAGCTATGGGTCAGTTAACTAAAACTCCCGGCCATGCATGGTCGAGGGTTCGTCCAAAACCCTAGCTCCTTCTAACCTATAAAAGAAGAGGTGGGGGTACCATTTGAAAGTGAAAAAATATAGCGAAGAAACTCTGCCCATTTGCCGAATCCATTGTCCCAACCCTTTAGCCTTTCCTCAAGCCAAAGTAGAATTAACGCAAATAAGTTGGAGGACAGAAGAGGAGGAGCCCAGGATCAGGATCAAGGAGCGGTGGTCGGTCTCGACTTTGATTGTAAGTTGATTCATTTTTCAAATAATAAAAGAATACTTTTCCCATCCCAATGCATGAGTTTTCTATGATTTGTTTAATTTATGCTTAATTTATAACCCTCAAGTAGAGAAGTAGCATGCATGCATAGTTGTTTGTCTTGATTGCAGGTTATCTTTGGAAGGAGCAGTGCAAGCAAGCGAGAAAAAGCGCAACGGAGGATCTACACCAAACGTCAGTAACAAGGTTAGTAGTTTCTTTCCATGCATGTATTGTGAAAGAGGGGTATAAGTTTTGAGTGGTAGGATAAAAATTAATTTCTTTACGGTCAAAATCTGCATGCAAATCTGACCCTAGTTTGCTAGTGCGTAGGGTATTTTTCCCAACAACAGAGTTGGCGACTCCACTGGGAAAGATACTCTTTAGGGTTTCCGGATTTAGTTGATTTTTTGGGTAGTTTAAAAGTTCAGATTTTTCTGTTTCTTTGTCTGTTTGTTTTCTGTTAGGTTTGAGCTAGCAGGGAGCCTGGTTCTTTATACCAGTTTTCCCTAACTGTTTCTTGACGGTAATTTTCGGGACACACAGAGGTACACGTGGCCTGCACAAGGCCTGCACACATGTGCTCGCGCCCTATCCTCTTACAACCCACGTGTGAACGCTAGCTGTAGGGATAATAGTAGCGTGTAGGAGTCTAGAGAAGTTTAGAGGCAGTCCACCTCTTCCCTGTCAGAATTATACATTCTCAGGGGGTTTTATGGAGTCCTGTCTGGGTCTTGCTGGTTTCACAGTCCTGTATCAGATTGTCTTTTTCGCCTTATTATTCCTTGCATTATTTTTCTTTTCTGTTGGAAGAAGCATCCAAGCCTTCAAGAGACCCTGGTTGTCAATACCAGAGGCCTCTTCTGGGTCTAGGCTGCCTATTTTTATTTTTGTCTTAATATTTATACATACAGGCGGCCTGTATAAGGTCATACCGCATGTACACGCATCCTGTTTCAGCTCAGCATGCGTTCGCATGTGTGATGTTTTAGTGACAATAGCATGCTTGACATGACACTTTTTGTTTAGGATGGGGTAGTCATCCCCTCCTTTGATAAGAAGTATTCCTCTCAGGTATTTGGGTGATTCAGGTGGATATCGGTGGCCACCCACCTTTTCCAAATGGCTCAAAACAGTTTTCTGGCCATTTTGGCAATTTACTATTTTTAGCAGGTTTTAACTTCCGAGGCCATTTTGAGGGTCCAAATGAAGGTTTTTCGAGATAAAGGTTCTCAATGATAGTCGAAGGCATATTTATCCCCCAAAATGAATCTCCTCGACAATACCTTTCCAACGAGCTATCACACGCCTAAAACGGAGATCGTATGCAAAAGTTACGACCCCAGGAAGTTGATGTACTCACTTACCCAAACGGGGCCCACATGACTTTTGGCGCTTC
>ML787986.1:120317-180738 GCA_009831015.1 Picea engelmannii
TGCGTGTATGAATCCCTCAACCGCGGGTTTATGCACGTAACGACAGATCTCTGTGGCTTAAAGACGCCGGAATACGTCTCTACCCTGAAAAAAAAAAATACCCACAATTTCTGCCAAGGAAAGTGCTCTGATACCACTTGCAATATACCAGATATATAAAATAGGCAGAACAGAAACGAAATGCTAGAAATAACAGAATAACAGTGAAATATCCAGCATAATCTTCACAATACGCATAAATGATATACGAAATAGCAATAGAAATAGCACTTGAATAGAAATAACACTTGATTCAGATAGCAATGTTCACGGGCCTCTTCGAGGGGGCAACCTCCAATCGAGCAGCGCTCTGTTACAAAAATATCTAAGCTAGGGTTCTCATACCCTCGACTCCTATTTATACTAAAAAGAAGCATCTAGAGGAAGATCCTTCTAGAAGCGGAAGCTTCTATTAGGTCTTCTTACATCCGCCTAATTCTCTTTTATTGAAAGGTCTTATTAATATTGACCTTTATTACATCCGAATACATTAATCTACCCATGTGCGGGTTATGACCTTAACAAAATCTAGCAGAAATTTAAGCACCAGAACAAATGGGAGTTCGGGTCTGCAAATCCACAACAACCAAATTATGAAAAAGACAACCCTAACAAACAGTCTCCCGAATAACAGTCCAAGCCACAGGAAAAGAAGGGTCATGGGAAGACAAAGAAGGACACCGGAAAATGGTGCGATTTCCACAAAAGCCCCTGGCACAACAGCGACGAATGTCGCTCAAAACAGTCATTGGTGGTCGAGATCAAAGACAAGGAGCCGAACCCTGATTCAGAATCTGATTCTGAAAATACTGGTAAAAGACAGATCATCGACACAGACCCCACTGCTATTGTCGTGACCACATCAATTCAACCAGAAGAACCAACAGATCCAAAAGAGAGGGAGCACCTTTTTCATTCATAGATGTGGGTGAAGGGGACCCCACTGCATTTTATTGTTGATAGCGGAAGCCAGAAGAACCTCATCTCAGCAGAGGTCGTCAAACAATTGGGATTGTCGAAAACACCACACCCGCAACCATACAACATTGGGTGGCTTCGCCAAGGACGAGATCTTCGTGTCATCCAGCAATGTCGATTTTCATACTGCATCCAACCCTTCAAGGATGAGGTATTATGTGATGTTGCCCCACTGGATGTCTGTGATGTTCTCTTGGGCCAGCCATATATGTGGAAACGCCGTGCTATCTATGAGTCTCGACCCCTTAGTGTCATTATTACTCTGGGGGGTCATCTCTACAGGATACTAGAGATAGTTCCAACTACTGCCCCACCTAAACAGTGCCGCAAGGTAGTATCTTATACTACAAAGGGTGAACAGATGGATACTGCAACCACCACAGCTTCGACCAAAGAACCTTCTATCCAATAGAAGCAGGTCGACAAGGTTGCAGCAAANCCGTCACATCTCTTCTCAGAGATAAGCTGCCACCATTCTAGTGAGTCTTTCACTCTGTATTTTTACAGTCTCTGTACATTTCTTTCATTAATAGAAATCGTATATTATTGTATATCTTTGACTCTTGTTATATTTTCACTATATCTCTGTTATATTGTTGTCTCTCTTGCAATATCTCTAAATATTTATGTGTTATATCTCCGCTCTCATTTCGTGCCGAAAATAATCCGGATCATTGGGTCTAGGATTGAACAGTCAGTAGGTTAGTTCATCTTACCCTTTAGCCTGCTTTTTCTCAGTTAATAGTTGAACAAAAAATAAAAATAAAAATATACTTTTCTTTATGGTTTTTAGGCAAGCTTAAGAGTCTTTGTTTTCTTTATTGCATTGTGTGTCTTTGCTCTGATTCTTTGCGATCTGCGCTTTAAGCCAAAATTTGTCTTTATTGGTTTTGTGCTTGTTGGTATTTTCCCTTGGTTGCTTTATTTAGCACTGAAATAAATAAAAAAATCCCTTTTCATTTTCTTTTTTGTTTGAAGAGTGTGTTTCTGCATCATTAGCTAGGGAGAAGTCTTTCTTTCATAAGTTTTTGCAGTGCATTTAGAGCATAAGTAGCTCGTAGTCGACTGAAATTTCTTTATTTTTGCTGCATAAAATCTTAGAAAAATTGAAAAGAAAAAGAAATCTTTCTTTGTGAAAAGTTGCTGAAAATTTTTCATTTAGTAAACGTCTTTTGTTTCCAGTTTCTTTTTTCATTCATCTTTTTCTTTCATCTTTACACACCATCAGTTGCACCTCCATACCCTTTGACATAAGAAACAACCTTAAAAGAAACACTAATTTAAAATCTATTAGACTTTTTGTTTGTAGGGTTCACAAACTAGTTCAGGACTAGGGCCTTGGATTAGGTTGGAGAGGAAACTCTCCAAGGCCATTCAAAACCAAACATTAGAGTCTGTGATAGGGAGTGTAGAAGTCCAGTTTCGTGGAAGTTATCCGGGACCCCCCTCTAACACAGGGGATAAACACGAGGTCGCGTGTGGAAAGGTAGCGGAGATAACCCCTCCAAAGCTGGACCAATCGTAGTGGAGAACACATATCGAGGGCTTTTTTTGGGATTCCATCATTTGCATTTGCCACGGGGCTTCATGGGTATCGAATTTGTTCGAGGTCCTTAGTTGTCTTCCAGAAAATTTGCTCTCGATACCCTTGACAGGTTTCGGGCTTGATATCCTGCTCATTATGGTCTACCCGACTTTTGACTGTACCCGCCTGGTAACTGTTCGCATGCTGGCAACCTAGTTGCCAATCTTTTTAGGGACATACACAAGTGAATGCGGGGGTATACCGCGGTACCTAGGACAGACATCGGGCCACGCTTTGCAGATCATACCTGGAGGGTGCTTCCATGTTCGATTTGCACTTGCACCAGTAAGTTGCTCTAGTGTTGGTTGTTGTAACTGTTCTTCCAACTAGTTTAGAGTTTGTTTGTCTTATCTATTAGGGGATTCTTTTTTAGTGTGTGTTACTGTTTGAATGTGTAGAATACCTTAGCATGTCTTGGATCTTCTCACACAGTGGAGGATCCCGAGCTCCGCTGGTCACGAAGGCTTCTGGGTCTGCCGTCGGTTATACTGGAGCCACCCCCGCCACCATTGAGGCGGAAGCTAGACCAACAAGGGTCTTTCGAAGAAACTGGGTTACAAACCATTGTGCCCGAACAACTCCCAGAGGAATCAACCACCAACCTTGGCTCGGTTGAAACCCCAAACACTGATACTTGGCCACCGGTTATTGTACCAATCCAATTTTACAAAATCCTGTCAGTGCCTCACACAGATATGGAAAGAAACGCGTTTACTTCCTCTAGGAATTATTCCATTCCCACCACAGTTGCTACCATAGGAGAAACATATTCTAACTTGCCGTCGTCAGTCTGAGCCACCATGGTCTTGGCCGCAACTACGTTGCACAGTGGACCGATCCCATCTATTGCGGCGTCCACAACTCCCTTCACACCTAATGCGACAGGCCCTTCGTTCCCATACAGTATGCCTAGTTCAGGCACAAGTCCTTCACTCACTGACTCACTCCACTTTACAGACTTTGGGTCTGGGGGTAGGGAGCTCTAATTCTCCTCTGCAAGGTCAACTTGGGGGCACTTCCATCCCTTTTAATGATTTTCCTTATGCTGGAGGTCATATCTCTCCTTCGTTCCCTTCACTTGGTGGTCTGCATCAGCAGTCTATCGGGTATCCTGCACACACTAGTTTATTTGGAGCCAGGAGTCAAGGAAAAAATGTGCACACTATGCCGGTAGGTTCGTCACCGTTTGTTTGGAATGGGATGTTTGGTAACAACACTTTTGCATCCACCACTTTCCTGTCTAGGGGCACTCCCATTTTTGGACAGTCTACTCTGGCGTAGGGTACTATTCCTGCGCCGGGGGAACATATAGCAGGACTTTGGAACTCAGGACAAGGATCCGTTCCCTCCTCTGGAATTTTATTTTGGGGTAATTCTTTCCACAGTCAATGGAACCCTGGACAGACTACTATGCCTCTCCCATTAGGAATGACATGGGGTAATCCTTCCCAAAGTCTGTCAAACATGATGAATGCCCAACATCCTATGTCCTTTATGAGAAATCAACCAATGATGTCTCCACAGACGCAAAATCCTTATGCTGGTCAGGGCCATGGTTTCTACCAGAATTCGGGCCAGCAGCCAAACTTTTCCTGGCAACCTGGTGCCAGTCAAACTCCAAGACCCTTTTTCCCAGGCTATCAACAGCAACCCAAACTACCATTCCTGGCAACGTTACACTTGCTAGATTTGACAAGGTTGTTAAATGATCCTATTTGTCATGATCCACGTTGGCCTCCTATGCCAACGAAGTTTCCTTCGGACATTCCAAAGTTCGAGGCCAAGCCTAATGAAGATCCAGGTGATCATGTGACTACCTTCCATCTTTGGTGTTCATCTAACTCATTGAAAGATGACTCCACCCAGTTGCGATTATTTCAATGCACTCTTATCGGGAGTGACGCAAAATGGTACATCGAGCTTGATCGCTCAAGATGCTCTTCCTTTGGCGAACTGGCGATGGCCTTCCTTAACCATTTCCAGTTACCTGTGAGATACGACGTTGGCACAGAGTTGCTCGCTAATTTCGAACAGACAACAGCGGACCATATCTCTAATCATATCTGAGAGTGGAGACGCCGGAAGAGTCTAATCAAAGTACCAGTCCCACCAACATTCCTGCTTGAGTGGTTCCTTAAGTCTCTGGTCCCACAATTATCCAAAGACGTCGCAACTTCTGGGGTGTTCTCTGAAGAAGATGCCATCATGAAGGCTCAACAGTTTGAGCTCATTTATTCTCAGTCTGGTTTATTATACAACATCCTGCCGGATGCACCACGATTGATACTGGATAAAACTAGACAAAGAGCTGGACCACATGCCGATGGTATTGTTGGTTCAGCACAAACCAAGCCCGCTGAGCAATTGAAAAATCAATTGCAACAGTTATCTGTCCAACACTCAGCGGCCAGCCAGACTACTGCTTTGGCTACTCCTCCTACCCAAACGTCGGAAGTACACTCTATGCAGTCAACTAACCCAAAGGCCACCCAACAACCTGAAAGGAAGAAAAAACAACGAAAGAAGGGTAAGGGGGAGAAAAAACCCACTAATAATGCTGACGAGGGAACCACGGAAAAATGGAAGGTGAGGTATCCGTGCAACTTGTGTGCGGAAGACCACCCGACGCATCTTTTTCCTCGACTTGCAGAGGCCCAAAAGTTTGTCACACAGCAACAACAAGCCATGTTGACTAATCCTTTTCAACATGGGAAAAATTTAACTCAAGCCTCTACAATTACAGAAGGGGGCAGCCAAGAAACCTTCCCTCCTCCAAATAGTTCCTCATCCGCAAACGTATATATGGTTAGGGGTGATGCTTTCATAATGACTAGAGCACACGACTATAGTAAACCAAGTGCTTCTGAGAAGGGTAAATAAGTTGAGCTCCCATCTCTTCCTCTACAAATCGAGAAGACGTTGGGAGAAACAATGACATGCATTCCAAAGGGTGCATTTAAGAAAGCTTCTCACAATCCAAATGTAAGGGCCGCCCAGAATTACTCTGTGGTGGAAGATTTATCACAAACCCCTTGTGCGATGTCTGCTTTGGAGGTCCTCCAAAGCTACCCTGCTCAAAGGAAAGCCTTGTTAACTACTTTAGGCTCTACTGAGACTTGTAACCTGGGTACCATCATGTTAGATACAACCAAATTAAAACCTCGTCTTCCTTACCACATAGCGTTTCAGATAGTAGTGGCTCATCCCATGAAAACTTTTACATGGAATATCTTCTGCACGGTGGTCGATGAGAGTGCCTCGACATGCGTTATGTCGTTAACATGTTGGAAGGCCATTGGTCAGCGCACTTTGTCTCCATCACCTACTCTCCTCACTACGTTCGACGGTCGTTCTTTCCGACCACATGGCATCGTTCCTTCTTTCCCTGTGCAGTTAGGAGGGAAGACTGCGTGTGTCGAAGTAGAGGTAGTCGATCCTCCCCTCGACTATAACCTCTTGTTAGGTCAGAGTTGGACTTATGCTATGCAAGCTGTGGTTGCTACAGTTTTCTAAGTCTTGTTGTTTCCACACGAGGGTCAAATAGTGACCATCAATCAATTGTCCTTCTCTAGACCTGACCCAGCTTTGGGGGCATCCATGGTCCCAATGATTGATAATCCTCAACTAGGTGTCGTTAACATAGGCATGGGTTTATGCCCATCCTTGATGGGTACCTTCGATTTCCCACCTCCTTACGACGATATCAAATTTATATCTAATCACCATTAGGCTGAGATTTTTCAAGTTTCATCGTTCCGCATGACTTACTTTGAGGATCCTTGGATTCTTCCGTCCCCATCAGCCACGATGGATGAGAGAGGGCACTCAGGCATGTCCATGCCCTTGTCGGCCGTTGAGGTAGCGTACTCTTTAGTCCAACAATCTTCAACTAACCCTGATATGACTCCTGCACAAGAGTTAGATCCACTTCTAAAGCCTATTTGGGCTCAGGGTTCTCTCGCTAACGTCGATTCATTAGACTTAGTCTTGCCTCCTAACGAAGCAGTAATCAAAGCAACGACTAGTCCAGACAAACCTTGGGATGATCTTCATCATAGATCATATTTCTCCCCAAAGTTAATCCGAATCAAAGCAGGAGAATTCACCGTGACTATGACTGGAGATAGGTCTTGTCATACTAATCCCTTAGCTACACACAAGATCTATGCTGAGGGTAATATGGAAACCATTGTTGAAACGATACCTATCAATATCTCCAGAACCCCTGGTGTCATAGACAATGTTTTCATTGGAGCATACAGCTCCCCTGAGGAGATGTCAGGCATCGACCCACAAAGAGTCTATCATGAGCTAACTTTGTTGTTTTTCAAGCTCGCTTTGAGATCCGAAAGCAACATCCGGTGAGACTGCATTTATGCTTTTTGATCTCGTCCGGATTAACTGAGAAAAGTAACCATTATGGAGTCTTCTTTAAGCCCTTTTCAGACTCCTTAAAGATGAAAAGATTGTCGAGTGACCTTGTTTCTTCACACTCGTTAAATTGGTCCAGAAGAACGTTCCTTAAACGGGTCTCCTTTTAAGCCCTTTTCAGACCCTCTAAAAATGAAAATATTGTCGAGCGATCTTGTGACCTTTCACGCTCATTAAACTGAAATTTGAAGTCACGTCTGTCCGACAATAGTTTACCCATTTTTTGGTCCGGACGGTCCACTGTAGGAACAAAGGTATACTCTATCGAATTCCCATTTTTTAGAAGAGTATTCTCAAGTATAATTTTATTCCTTTTTCGAGCCTGAGGGACTAAATTTACGAAAAAGAAAACCCCATGAAGTCCATAGTTAAGCTCTTTTCAGACTCCCTAAAATTGAAAAGATCGTCGAGTGACCTTATTCTTTCACACTCGTTAAATTGGTCCAGAAGAATATTCCTGACAGATTCCATAGTTAAGCTTTTTTTCAGACTCCTTAAAAATGAAAAAATGACCAAGTGATCTTGTCCTTGTCACACTCGTTAAAATGGTTTTGAATTGACGTCTAATCAGTGCTAGTTTATCCCTTTTTCGAACTGACTAGACTATTTTCAAAAAAAGATACCCTATTGGAGCCTCCTTTTATTCTTTTTCAGACTCTCTAAATATGAAAAACCATCGACCTTACCTTCTATGGGCTTGTTAAAACTTACATCGAAGGACGTTACCATTGTGTGTTCTATCAACCGCATTTTCATACCTTATCCATAATCCTTGTGACAGTTTGCTTCTGCATCTTAACACCTTTGGCCACCGGAGGATTTTTCCTGAGTATCATCTTACCAGAACATCAGTCTTGTCCTTGTGCCTTGAGCTTGTATGTTTGCAGTACTCGTTCCTCCATTGTAACATAAAATTCCTTTATTCTTTTTCAAAAATTATCCAAAAGAACAAAAAAATCAAATATACCCCAAAAAGAGGATGGGAAAAGTATTTTCTTTATTGGCAGCATAATGAGTNGCCCTTGGATAAAGCACATTTTTCTGTTTGATCATCAGACTATGGGATGTAGTACGACCTTAGGAAGCTTTTTCTCGCTATACAGAGTTGTGTCCTCCACCATTTGCTTACTCTTCCAAACATATGGAGAGTTTGTGTTGCCTCCTGCTTCGTAGACTTATGATTACCATATATGTTGCCTGAGTCTTATCACTTGTCATGTTATTATCCAAGGGAAGTTTTTCACTAAGCCTGAGTCAACCCCTCTGCAATATGTCTCTTGTCTGCATACCCGACCATCCTGAACGTCCAATCAAGTCCTTATTCGAAATCACTGAAGCCTTTAGTCCGATCATCAAGATTATCAAGTTCATAATCGACGAGCCATCGAAGACCTCTGGGTAGTGCAGTCGTACACTCATATTACACTCCTACCCGAGTTTTAGAAGATTTTGAAGTTGTTTCTCGAGCTCTGAAGTACAGCCATCAGGCCAGATCAGCTTCTGGAAGATGGATACTCTATATGTATATCTTTCTGATTTCGATATGTAGCTCCRTTGTGTATTATTCGTGGCTACTCTTTATAGTATTTGACATGGATCTACAGTGTATTTGATTGGTATCCATAGTTCTATTTTATCCCGAGCATGGGTATGCCTGCCTCGATGAGACATTTGTTATTTTGAATACGACACCTCCTGGTTCCTGATTCTTGGGCTCACTCATTCAGCATATCAGTACAGATTGGTAAAATATTGGTAATGTATTTCGGCCATCAGATGCTCTTCTGACCTCACACATTAGGGGGCATCTGTTATAACCCTAAATTGCACCACACATGCTTACCTGGCATCAGGCCAACTTATATCCCTTCTTTGCTAAAAACTACTGAACAACTCTTCTAAAACCTCCATTTTTAAAAGTACATGCTAGCTGGCCCACTACAGCCCGTGTGTATCTAAAAGTACACGCTAGGAGGCCCACTATAGCCCGCGTGTACCTTCAGAATCACGAAAAAAAAGGAAAGTTTCCGACGGGACAAAAAGCTATGGGTCAGTTAACTGAAACTCCCGACCATGCATGGCTGAGGGTTCATCCAAAACCCTAGCTCCTTCTATCCTATAAAAGAAGGGGTGGGGGTACCATTTGAAAGAGGAAAAATATAGCGAAGAAACTCTGCCCATTTGTCGAATCCATTGTCCCAACCCTTTAGCCTTTCCTCAACCCAAGGAGAATTAAAGCAAAGCAGTTGGAGGATAGAAGAGGAGGAGCCCAGGATCAGGATTAAGGAGCAGTGGTCGGTCTCAACTTTGATTGTAAGTTGATTCATTTTTCAAATAATAAAAGAATACTTTTCCCATCCTAATGCATGAGTTTTCTATGATTTGTTTAATTTATGCTTAATTTCTAACCCTCAAGTAGAGAAGTAGCATGCATGCATAGTTGTTTGTCTTGATTGCAGGTTATCTTTGGAAGGAGCAGCGCAAGCAAGCGAGCAAAAGCGCAACGGAGGATCTACACCAAACGTCAGTAACAAGGTTAGTAGTTTCTTTCCATGCATGTATTGTGAAAGAGGGATATAAGTTTTGGGTGGTAGGATAAAAATTAATTTCTTTACGGTCAAAATCTGCATGTAAATCTGACCCTAGTTTGCTAGTCCGTAGGGTATTTTTCCCAATAGTAGTTGGGAACAACGAGTAAAATTGTTGCAAGATGCAATTGTTTCTTGCGAAAAAAATCAATGAAAGAAGAGGTGATGCTATTTTAAAAGAATTTGATGTCGCTAAAGAAATGCAGGGTCCACAATTTTTCAAAAATTCAATGATGATCACTAAAGAGGATCTTGATACTCACTTGGCGGCAATGAAGACTTCATTAGCTAGTGACTTTGACCACCTTGTGAATTTTCTCAAAGAAGCACTGAAACAGTGGCTTGTTACATTTGCCAATGACAATGATGAGCTCTTTTCAGCCATTGAACAATTGCAAGTGGAATCAAAAGAAATAGATGACCACATTTTCATGCTTCAAGTTAAGCAAGAAATCACCATCCCACCAATAAAGAACTATATTGATAACTGGGTCAAGAATTCCTTGCAACAGATTGTTAACCCATAATATCCACCACAGACAATCTCTTCAACATAATCTCAAAGAAATAAATGTTATGAAGGCACATACACAACAACAAAATAAAAACTAGATTAAAAGAATATTTTATTCTTAGTAAGTAGTCTATTGTTTGCATCTACTTCTGCTATCCTTTTATTTTGCTAACCTGGTAATTACTCAAAATTGTTTTTTTTATGTCCTCTGCAGACGTAACACTCATTTCTAACTATCTTTCTTTCTTTATTCCATGTATTTCTTCTATTTGTCGGTCCACGGGAGCCCCAATCCCAGTCCATTTGGAAAAACACATTTACTTTGTATAGACATTATTTAATATACAATTGTATATTTGTTGAGCTTGCCAAAGAACTCTTAAGCATAGATGGTTATTAAGTTTCAAACCTTTGAGTTTAACACTGAATTTTCAAGTATTTTTTTACTCTATGATTTTTCAATGAAACATCATGTTATGTGCATATGTGGTACTTCACTTTCATTGTGCAAAATGTTGTTTTGAATTTCATATTTTTTTCAAAAGAATTATGTAAAAGACAATTGTATATTTTTGTGCACTTGCCAAAGAATTGTTTTGACATATATGACCATTGATTTTCAACCCTTTGATTTTTAAACTAAATAATCAATTATGTGTTCGTTGTTTATAATTTTTCCATGAAATATCATGTTAAGTTCTATGCACATGTGGATATTTACTTTCATTCTACAAAATGTCATTTTGACCTTTAAGCTATCATTTGTAAATTTTATAACATATTGTAAATACTAAATAGAATACATCATTTTCCTTTCTCATACCTTACTTTCTTTGTGAATGTTTACTTAACAAACCAAATCTAATGTCAGGTTTCATTTCAATTGTCCATCGTGACAATTTATGCTCCATTTAAATCACATAAAAATTGCAAAATCATTTTCCCTGCTCAAGTTCTTTTTGATACTTAAACATACCTAAAAATCAACAATGGTGATTGAACATTATCCAGTGGACCAACATTTTCCTACACAGTGTTATTTTCCATTCATGTTATTTACAAAATCAATTTTCCTGTTAAGCTAGAACATCAATAATTCATCTTCTTTTACACTGTGTTTGATCTGTTTAGTTATCTGCACATTGTCTTTTTTGAGCTTTGGTTGAAAAAACACTTTACCTATTAAGCTCGAATTTTGAAAATAATACTGCTTTTGCACTCCATTCCATGTCTTTCGTCATCTGCACATTGTTTTTTCTAAACTTTGGAAAAAAAACAGTGATACCAGTAACAACTTTTTGATGTGCTACTAACAATTTCAAGAGTCTGTACAATAAACATATGTTGTGTAGGTAACTTGACCACATCTTCTTTCTTCATTTCCTAAGGTGTGCACACTTTGCATTGTTTCGAGCACATCCCAACCTCCATGCACTTTACATTGCTTCTAGTAGATCTTGGGCTCAATGCACTCTGCATTGCCTCTCTGCATCTTCATCTCCGTAATTTTTTCACAAATTTTTATAGTAGATGTGTTTACTTGTTAGTTCTATGATAAACACCATGTCTTATGCAGATAATTAGAGGCCATTTGCTTCTCGCACATCTGTTCACTTAGTAGTTTCACATTTCCTAAGTTGTGCACACTTTTCATTGTTTCCTGCACATCCTATCCTACACACACTTTACATTGATTCTAGTGAATCCTGGCATCGACAGACTTTACATTGCTTCTGACACATTCTAGCCTCCGCATACTTCTTTTTACTAAGTTTTATGCTACATATTTCTGCGTTTTGTTTTACATAGTCCAATGTTAAATCTGATATTTTGTGTAGATAAATTTACATCATTTTCTTCTTACACATGCTAGCCTCTGCACACTTTTCACTGAATTTTATGCTCGAAGCTTCCACAATTTCATCGTTGTCCTTTAATTCTTCACACATTTACTTCCTCACAATAGAAAGAGTCAAATCGAAGATTTAGTTATTCTATCATTTATTTTCTAATATATTGTTCCCCTTGCACTGTTATCATGGAATCTTTCAATAAAGATTCCATAATCTTAATATTATTCTTCAAATACATACTCAATGACTAAAGTAGAAATCAGTTGCAAATACAAAGGATCAAGTCAATTAACTGTTTTCTAGATTAAACTTGAGAACCTATATTTTGCACTTGTTCCTACTTTTGTAATTTTTGCTCCCTATCCTAACTTCCAAACACTTTACATTGTTTCTCGGATATGCTAACATTGTCATTGAACACTTTACTTATTTATATTTCTTCCTGCATATGCTAACCCCCAATTCAACATTGACTTATTTACTTACTAAGTTTTGATCCACATTGAACATTTACTATTTAATTACTAAGTTTTACTCAACATTAAAAATTTACTAAGCTTTACATTACATTGAACAATTTACCATCTTGCATATTTTTACAAACTTTTATCCTAAATGTTTTTAGTCCAAACACTTTACATTTCTTCCTGCATATGCTAACCTTCCCATTGAACATTTCACTTATTTGTTTTCTGCATATGCTAACCTCCCCATTGAACATTTAATACTTTTCATTTTTTCTTATTTTTAACAAAGTCTTATGCTAAAGTGTGAACAATACCAAATGATTTCACTTGTTTTTTTCTGTATTCCTATCATTCTATTGTTTATTGTTGCATAAACAATAATGTTATTCTTCTTTATTTTATGTATTGTTTAATTATTATCTTCTAACAAAAACTATTCATTACCTCTGCATTTAATTATATTAAGTTTCATTATTCACCATATATTTCCCAACTAACTCAATAGCTTCTACACTGCCATACATCCCTTGTTAGAACATGTCTAGGATTGTAATGCCAATGGTAACTGCTATATTTCATGTTTTATTCAATGTGTGGAGTAAAAAAAGGATTTGCTTCTTACTACATTGAAATACTCAATTCTAAGCGATCCACTATTTTCCTTAGAGAAATAGACGCAACACCATCTAGATAGAACGAAATGAATTGTGCACAAATTCCAAGGTCTAATGAATAGTATGCAAAATATATCCAAATCTAAAAAAAATCTTTCCATTATGAATAATTATAGATTACGGTGTCAAGGAATGAATTTACCATCTAACTCTAATCATTTCACATAAATATAATCTTTGAATCAAGATAATGATATTATAGAGGAGCTATGAGCATGGGAATTTTCTCTCATTTCTCAAGTAATTTTATAAAGGAAAAAATGTTATGATAACCCAAAATTATCTTGTTAACATCTATTAGGTAGGAGATAAGTTAGTTCAAGCCTTTTACAAGAGAAGGCATTTTTGCTTTTGGACAAAATGTTATGATAACCCAAAATTATCTGGTTGATATCTATTAGGTAGGAGATAAGTTAGTTCAAGCCTTTTATAAGAGAAGGCATTTTTGCTAAAATTCTTGAACATTTTATTCATGGCAACTGCATCAAGGCTTTCTTGTTAAACCTAATAGTGAGGGATGAGTTAAGTATTAATACTTGCATTCTTACCCAACTTTATTAAAGAATATAATATTTTTTGAAAATCATGTAATAAAATTGTTTTTCATTCATATATTTTTATAAGTCAAGTAATCAATTAATCAAATATCTAATAAGGTAACAATAATGGAAAAATTATAGGGGAGACAAACATCTAAAAAGTAACAATAATGGAAAAATTATAGGGGTGACAAACATCTAAAAAGGTAACAATAATGGAAAAAATGATAGGGGTATGGGATTAGTTAGAACATGATAGTATTCAACATGTATTAGATTAGCATAGATTACAGACTTTGAATAATATGGATATGCTTATTTTCATGGTATCTACATTATACTAGTATAATTACCATAGCTTGAGTTATTGGTTGTATACATCTTCTATGAAACCAACATGATCAATTATGCTACTTGTTCACAGTTTATGTAACTCTCTATTTCAACACCATCTATCGATCCCTCTTTCCACAACATTGACAATAACTCTATGGAAGTTAAGCTTCAGACTTGCAACTGATAGTATGGAATGCCTCTAGAATCCATGACAACTGAAGCAATGATGTTCCACCCGGTGGTCCCTTACAGATTACTTGACCTAATGTTGACCCTACTCACAAGTGTGAGGATACTCTTTGATCCCAAAGGAAAAGAAGAACTATTTGGGGACTGCGAATATCTATTAACAACCAAGCAGAGGCCTATGTATTGTTGCAAGGATTGAGAGTAACATTAGATTAACAAATTACTTCTATCATTATGGTAGGATACTTCAAGGTACTTATACAAGCAATGCACAAAACTTCTCAGTTTTCCAATTACAAAATAAAATTAATCTTGAATATGGTCAAGGTTACAAAACTTCTCAGTTTTCCAATTAAAAAATAAAAAATAACCAGGTCCTAAGAGAGAACAACACTAAATATAACACTCTAGAAAATGAGGATACAAGGTTAAACATTGGGGTACTAAGTGTTAATGGCACATTATTTCATCAAGCCATACCTTAGGAAATGAACACACCAAATCACAAGTATAGCCTACTTAATGTTACACATGTCAATCACAAGGAAACTCTACTTCCCAATCTCAACCATAAATGTGATGAGATTTGTATTTCTTTACAGATGTTCAGCCTAGTGTGGAATATTGGTATTGAATCCATCTTGGTTTTATATCCTGGTGGAGGTGGGATAATGGAAAAGTTAAGTGGGAACTTCAAGAGGGATAGTAGGATTTTTCCTCTCCTCATTGCCAGATTCCTAAAACTCTCTCGAGGCATGGCTCTCTTTTCATGTTGGTGAACTCAATTGCTTTCAATTTGTTTGTTATTTGTGGGTTTGATTTCATGCAGGTTCATTGTGTATGATTCTCTATGTGTTATGGTGTCGATACTTTTTGGAATCGTGTGTTTCCCCTATAGAACACTAGGACTTTGAGTGCATAATTGACTTTTGATTCTCTACACATTTCCAAGTTGGTTGGGCATCATGGCTTTTGGTCTTATCTTATTGAGAAAATTCTCTCTTTCTCTATGGATAATTCAAGTCTCCAATTACTTCTATATCCTTTCAGTTGGTTCCAATGTTTTTTTTCCATAGAATTCTCTTGATTTTAATGTTGGAACCATAGGTTATTGAGACAAGCAAGAAATGAATAGGATTTTATGGGTTCATGAAGAAATGTTACAAGCTAACAGACCCTTTACTTACTCTATCAAAATTAAGATTCAAGTCAATGAACATCAAGTAGTTTCCTAGGTTGCTTCCATTATGGGAATGATGGCCCAATTAAAGCAAAAAGTTGGCAATCTTGAAGTAGAATGTGTTATGTTGAGAGACACAGTCACTCAATAGAGTAAGGATTCCATCTCAGGGGCCCTAAATTAAATGGCATCAATAAACTCTAGAGAAGGAGAAATTAGAGAGGAGGACACAGTTCAACAACTTTTTGAAGCTATGGAGATAGGTGAAGATGAACTAGGACCATCCATCCAGGGAGTTGGGAGACCAGAAGAAGACATCAACCACAACATTTTCTAAATATTCTATGTTTTTTAGAGTTATATATATCCTAGGTAGTTTCTATATAATCTACAGTAATAATAGACACTAGCAAATTTTGTCGATTGACATAATCAAGTTATATAATTTGGTTTGGATCTACTTTGTTTGTTTAATTTTGGAAGACTTTATATAAATGTACTAGTGTTGTTTATCTCTAGTAACTTCTTTTTATAAATAAAATTCCGTCAATTTTTATTTTTTTTTAAATAATAATGACCAAAAACTATTAAAAAATAAAATTAAAAATGTATATTAATTATTTTATATTCTCGAATTAACTACTTTATAAAATATAATTATAAATTATTTATATTTTTTTTCATAATTTAAATTATATTTTAATAAACAAATCTTAAAATTAAAATTTATATTATATTTACTAAATTTCTACACCATTCCAAAAAATCATTATTAATTACTTACACACTTTTGTTTTGCATAATTTATCCACTTAAAATAAAATGAAATATAACATTGTCTTTAGGATTTTCGCTTTACAAAATGGGATATTTTCATACATTTATCTCAATATGGATAATATCACACATCTAATAATAATTTGTGTTAAATGACTTTCTTAAGAAAGAAATTAAAATTTTAATTATATTTTTTTTTATGTAAATTAATTATTTTATGATTTATGAGAATCTTTTTTATTTATAACTGTATAATTTGTTGAAAAATATTTCATATGTTTAATGTTTAAATTTATTCCATATGTTTAATGTTTAAATTTGTTTAAATGTTAGAACACTTATTTATTTTTTATTAAAAATAAAATTATATTATAATAATAATTTTTTAAATATTAATAATGTGTTTGTGTTCATACCTTAAAGTTAATTTGATTTCGTTGGAATATATTAACTTCATATGATTTGATATAAGATCTATTAACTTAAAATTGTCATTGAATATACTTAAACAAAAAACCTAAAAAGTTGTTTTGAATAAAGTTATTGATCAAAAATCTTCACGGGAAGCATATTCGAATATGAATAAAAAAAAAAAAAATTGGTAAGATATATATATAATATTAAAATAAATATATATTTATTTAAAAACAAATAATAGTTGTAAAGAAGTTATTTTTATTTTTTAAATGTTTTTTAAATAGTTAGTGTTTTTCCGAAAATTTCTCATATATTCATATAAAGTTCTATTTGGGGTACAAAATATACATAAACATACACGAGACATCTTGAAATTCACACCATCATAGTGAATATTTAACTAAAGCATACATGTGAGAGGGTCTATCACCATAATAAACAGTCCTAGGAAACCTCCAATGAGTCCAAGAGAAACAAGACTCCCTACTCACAAATATGTATTTCGCAAGTGACTACTATGCCAAGGAAATTTGAAGCATTAGAGGAGATTTAGAAACAACAATGGACCCATATGCCCATCTTCCACTTGGCAGTAAATATTTTTCCCTTCATGGTGCCGCAGAGCTCTTTTGGAAAGCTCATATGCCTTCTGATTAAATTCTCTGAGTAGTTAATTATATTTATATTAATATGTCCTAATTAAATTTATATTAATATGTCCTAGTGAAATAGAATAGGTAAAACTATTTGAAACATGTTACAAGAGAAATCGAGTATCCACAAGGGAAACCAAGTATAGAATAGTACAAAAAATATTGGAGTTCTCAGTCATAGTGTGCTTATACCAATTCATAGCTTCTAATTGTTTACATAGACTTGACCTGACTTCAATAATAACAAACATACAAGGTATAAATAGAGTTTAGATAGCCTAACTATATCAATGGAATGCATCATAGAAGTTTATCAAAACAAGACCAAGGAAAGTTGTAAAAGAGGTTATCGTTTCTAAATTTCGACCAGGTTTTCATTGTCCCCATCCAATGTTATGGGATTGGATGGGGTTCCCTTTAGAGTAGGTTCTTGATCAATTATAGTGACAAGAACATTCTAGCCATTAGAGTGGTCTGAAACAATGATCTTCACATTGAAAAATGCTTTACATACTACCTCAAAATTATTTTCAAGTAAGTCTAGTTTTTTAGTGCTAGCTTGTTGTTGTTGCTCCTTTTCTTCAACGACCTGGGCAATGAAGGCTTTGTTAAGCTAGTATAATTCAATTATCTTGAATACTTTGGTGTCCCATGACCTAGAAAAACTAGAATCACGTACCCAGTCCATGAATTCTGCTACAAGTTGAGATTTAGAGAGCTCCCACCTTTTCTTGCAAATGGTTTTCTCCATGGCATCCATCTCTTGCTTGATGATATTTGAAAATCTACAGTGATAATTTTCTAGTGCTTACATGGCACTTACCTAATCTTGGGTAATCTGTTGGGGAGTTTTCTTGTAGTGGTAGCTTCTGATAGGTTGTCTGGACTATCTAATCTGGCCTTTCTCATTGAAACCTATTTCATACCCTAACTGTTATGTCTTCATAACTGGTGGGTTTCTTGAACTAGAATTGAAATGGAATTGACTGGGAATACCACTGACATAGTGAATTAGAGGTTCAATGGAGTGAAATTGGGTAGAAGTAGGAGCTCATAATACATTGCAAGCTTCTTCCATGGCATCTGCAACCCTAGAATTCACAAGAGACATAAAAAATAGTAACCAAACAAACTTAGAGAGCTTGGATCCTCTATGGACTAACCTCATTGGGGATACATAAGACCAGATAGATAGAGTCTTGATTATAGTTGCTTCAACTCCAGAAATTGTAGCCAACACCAAGGCCATCAACCTGAAAAATCCAATAACAAAACCATACAACAAGTAACCTCGATGGTGTATGTAAGGTACCAGATCTATTATATTAGCATAAAAGAGAAATAATGCAGAGAATAACACCAACATAGCAACATAAGACAAAAATATTGCAGAGATAAAACAAGAACAACAAATTATATGAAACCACAACACCAAAATTATACCTTTATTGATAGGAAACAATGTTCACTTGCCTCTTCGAGGGGGAAACCTCTAGCAGAGTAGAGCTCTATTAAAATCATTCCCAAGACAAAACTTCTCATACCCTCTACTCCTATTTATACTAAATCTATCTATCCAAAAGAATAATCTAGAGGAAGATCCTTCTAGAAGTGGAAGCTTCTATTAGGTCTTCTTACATTTGACTTATTCTTCATTATTGCTTGGCCTTATTAATATTGGCGTTTATTACATGGAAACACATTATTCTACCTACTTGAGGGGTTAGGGAGGTTAGGTCCATAACATTCCCTTCCCCTTAAAAACAACCTTGTCCTCAAGGCTTGAGATGGGGAAATTGTTGCAGAATGGTAGCTGGCTCCCAAGTGGGGTTGACTGGAGTTATATCTTTCTATTGGACTAACACTTCCTTTATGATGCACTGATGAAGATGACACTCACGCTAGTCCAAAAATGCTTGTGTCTACAACCAGATGGAAGCTTCTTCATCAAATTCAGGAAGGCTAGTTTGAATTTGGCACTTAGTTCCAATCACCTTCTTTAAGCAGGAGACGTGAAAAATAGGATGGAGCTTAGAATGACTAGGAAAAGATAACTAATAGGCCACATGTCCCACTCGCTTGAGAACTGTATAAGGACCATAAAATTTGGGCGTCGGTTTCTAACAATGGTCGACCTTGAGTGAAGTTTTCTTATAAGGTTGCACTTGAAGAAACACTTAGTCTCCTTTAGCAAATTGACATTCGAAGCAACCTTGATCTGCTTGTTGCTTCATCCAATTATGATACATGACCAAATTCTCTTTGACGGTACAGAGAATAGATTCTCGAACTGTAAGAGTTTGGTCAATCGCTTGGACCTTCGAGACACCTGGCATGTTTGATAGAACTGAAGGGGGATTTTGTCCATATACTGCTTCAAAAGGAGTCATGTGAGTAGATGTATGGTAAGAGGTTTTGTACCACCATTTAGCTAGTGGTAACCATTGAGCCCATTGATTTTTCCTTCATATGAAAAAGACCTCAAATATGTTTCCAAACACTTGTTGACCACTTTAGTTTGACCATCAATCTAGGGATTATAGGTTGTGTTGAGATGCAATTGCATGCTTTATAGCCTAAACATTCCTTGCCAAAAACTATTGTTGAAAGTGGGATCTTGATCAGAAATAATAGAATGAAGCATGCCATGAATCTTGAAGATATGATCCATGAAAATTTGAGCCACAATGGAGGTGGTAAATGGGTGTTGAGGAACACATAAATGAGCATACTTGGAAAGATGATCAATGACCACCATGTTGACTGACTTATTTTCTGATTTAGGTAAGCCCACACTAAAATCCATAGAGATGTCCCTCCAAATAGAGGGTGGAATCATAAGCAATTTTATTGTGTGAGGACCTTTGAATGTTTCTCCCTTGTTGCATTGACAAAAATCACATTCTGCCACAAAAGTATGAATGTCTTGTTTTATACCATCCTAGAAAAAAGAATGTTTGACCCGGTCATAGGTTTTGGTAAACCCTGAGTGCCCATCTGTGGGTGTAGCATGAAGATCAGAAAGCATCGTGGATTTAAGTTGTGACTATTTACTTAAATACAAATGGCCTTTGTAACGAAGCTCATCATTGTGCTAAGAGTACCCCAGGGAAACTAGAGAATTGGCTTTCAGTTGTTGGATCAGATGAAAAATTTTGGGATCTTGTAGTCATTCCTAGTGAATAGCTTAGAGCCAATCTGGGACAATAAAGGAAAGGCTAAAAGGGACCCTTCATATTCATATTTTCTGGAAAGAGCATTAGCAACCACATTTTCTTTTCCTTTCTTGTAAATGATCTCATAATCATATCCAAAGAGCTTAGTCACCCTTTTTTTTTCTCTAGCGAGGAAGGTCGTTGCTCCAGAAAATACTTGAGGCTTTGATGATCTGTCTTAATTTGGAATCGTTTCCCCAATAGATAAGGGCATGAGAAATCCATTGCATGCAGAATAGCCAAAATTTTATATTCATAGATTGATTGGCCCAAAAGTCACTCTGATAGTTGTTTGTTGGTAAAGGTCAAAGGTCGACCATCTTGCATAAGGTAAGGACTGCTCCAATTCATCTCCTTGAAGCATCACATTCCAAGACAAAGGTCTTGGTGAAATCATGAAGGGACAAAATTAGAGTGGTGCGCATAGTCGCCTTCAAGGCTTGAAATGCCTGATTAGATGCATGAGTCCAAGTGAAAGAATTATTTTTAAGGAGAGCAGTGAGAATCATCGAAATATTTCCATAGTTATTAACAAACTTGTGATAATAGTGTGTTAAACCCAAAAAACCGTGCAATCTTTTTATGGTATTGGGGTGAGGCCAATCTTGCATAGCTTTAATCTTCTAAGGTTTCACCCTAACACCTTCCTTGCCAAGAATATTACCAAAGTACTCGACTTTTGAGGCTCCAAAAGAACATTTATATTGTTTGAGGAAAAGTTGATGTTGAGAGAGTAGATGTAGAACTCTATCCACATGAGCAATATGGGTTTTCCAGGTTTTACTATAGATGATAATATCATCAAATAAAATTAAGACAAAATGACAAAGAAAAGGATGGAAGACATTATTCATGAGGCTTTGGAAAGTGGAGGGAGCATTACATAAGACAAAGGGCATGAAAAAAAACTCATAATGGCCCTCATGAGTACGAAATGTAGTCTATGGAATGTACACTTCTTTCATATGTATCTGGTGGTATCCAAAATGAAGATCAAGTTTAGTAAAGAAATGGGCACCACTCATTAATTCATCCAAGAGATCATCAATGACAGGAATGGGAAACATGTCCTTGATGGTGAGTTTATTGAGGGCATGAAAGTCAGGACACATGCACCAAGTACTTTATTTATTGAGTACCATGACCATAGGAGAATAATAAGGGTTGGTACTAGGGCAGATAACACCCACTTGGAGCAACTCCTGCAGGATTTTCTCAATTTCATTTTTTTGGGAAAAGGGGTGATGATAAGGGTGAACATTGGGAGGAAGACTGCTAGGAACAAGGGGGATGGAATGATAATGAATACCATGAGAAGGTGGAATTCCCTGAGGAGTGGAAAAAATAGCTTGATGTTTGGAGAGGATAACTTGGAGGTTAGGATGCATAGAGGGTGTCTCAACTGCTTGAATGGAATGGAGTCAAGAAATAATACCGAAGTGACCTTTATTGAGGATATTTTACATGTGATGGGAACTGATGATCTCAGGAGAAACAAGTGTGAGGCCTTGGAATTGATATTCTTGTCCCTCCTATTGGAATTGCATCATTAATGCCTTAAAATCCATGAGAATGGGACCCAAAGTGTGTAACCATTCAACACCAAGTATAATGTCACAACCACCCATATCAATGGAAAACATATGATATTTCAAGTGGTATTGTCCAATTTGAAGACGTACATTTTCAAAATTCCAACCACATTTCATGGACCCACCATTGGCTATCATGATTTTAAAATTATTGATGACATGAATATAGCAAATGGTTTCCTGGTCAATGTGATGATGAATAAAATTATGGGTGCTACCACTATCAACAAGGATGATGAATTTTTTATGCTTAATATAGTCAATGAGCTTGAGGGTTTGTGAAGCAAAGAATCCAGAGAGGGCATGCAAGGAAATGAGTGGGTCAACTTTAGGTGGGTCAACGGGCTCTTGGGTAGAATCGGGAAGGGATGGATCTTCAACAAGGGGAACTGCCACGTCTTCTTCAACAACATCTTTTGAGATGGCCATAAAAAGTTTTTGTTCCTTACATTTGTGCCCCATAAAATATTTTTCATCACAATTATAGCAAAGACCCTTGAGTTGGCGTTCATCCATTTCAGCTCTAGTTAATTTCTGGAGCTAGAGGGGAGTGGTGGAGAGGGATGGATTTGTGGGTCGAGGGAGAGGAACAAAAGAGGTATTTTTATTCTGGGAAAAAACCACTTGTTGGGCCTCTTTGGCATGTTTAGTAGATTCCAACCAAGTTTGAGGGAGAGCCATGAGAACATGGGCTCATATTTCATCCTTTTTCCCAATGATAAAGAATTCTTAGAAGAACGCATATGAATTTCCCTCGGTTCGAAGGGCCAAATGCTCAAAATAAGTTATAAAGTGTTCCACTATGCCATACAGTTTCAACTTGGTCAAATGACCAAGATAGTGGGTATCAGTGTCAAAGAATTCATAGAGCTCGACAATAAACATGGTCTATGCAATATACCCCTAACATGAATTTTTACACCATTTCTAGTGTTCAAGATCCAAATAGAGAACAACATAGTGAAGCTTTTCCAACTAATCAGTAATGCCATGCAAAGAAAAATAATGCTCCATTTGAGTGACCCAACCCATGGGATCATAGCCATCAAATTTATTGACCTCAACATGGGGAAGATGGGGGTCACAGTGAAAGGAGTTGGATTGAAAATGTATAGAATGAGAGGAATCGACACCATTTGGTTGGTTCGAGGAGAAAGGAATTAGAGTTTGGTTCAACATTTGGTTGATAGTAGACTGGAGGATATTAAATTGGTTCATGAATTTGGCATCCATGGTATCAAAATTTTGCTGGAATTGGGTCTTGAATTTGTCAAGGTGGAAATTGGTAGAGAGAATGTCAAATGTCACTTATTGGAGGGACTCCTTGGTTTGATTGATGGAAGCTTGCATGTCTTGGTTGCGAGTGTTGGCCATTTGGAGATGAGGAGTGAAAGGAAGGGAAAATGGGTGGGTGGGACCAAAGAAAAGGAATTATAAGTGATAGGTACCACTACAAGTAGGGCGATAAGGGGACTATAATGGAAGAGGTGGAAAAATAGGGACGCTAAGAAGGGGTTAGGTCCACTAAAAAAAAGGAGTAAAAATGAAAGGTGTGATTGTGATTAGGGAGTAAAGGGGAATCCATTGGAATAGGTCCCAAATAAGTTTGTCGGAGGGATCACTATACTATGATATGAAGAATAATTTGATCTGAAGAATATTGTAGTGGTGAAATGCCCAAATTCTTAACAACAAGAAATTTGTAGTAATTTCGCAACCTAAATGTAGGAGGTAAGTTTGCACGGAAAAAAATATTATATGTTTTGTTTATGTTTTTGTCCCAAGTGTTAGGGTATTCAAGGTTTCTACAGACAAGGGTTTTCCCTGTGTTATAGCTCTCTGATATATGTGTGGGGTCCAACAGTAGTACTCAACCCAATATCTCAGGGAACCAACTAAGGTGGCTAGACTGTTCCCTTAGTCATACTACCCGAATACCCAGGTACTAGAGAGTATCTTCCCAAGTGTTGTTCTCGGTGAAACTATAGCAGTTAGGTGGACGATTAGTTTATCTACAAAGGGCTTCAAGAGATCTAGGTCTATCTGTATATAGGTGTTGTTTGATGCGCTACCACTCAAAAGGTATACCAATAGGGGTTACAAGGGTTGCCAAAAATGTGCGATTAAGTACCACTTGTATTTCCTATGTGTATGCTTCCCCAACCATGGATTTATGCATTGAATGAAAGATCTTTGTAGATTTAAGACGCTAGAATACGCCTCTACCCTGAAAAAAAATTAACCCACAATTTTCTTCCAAGGAAAGTGATCTGATACCACTTGTAAGGTACTAGACCTATTATATTAAGAGAAAAGAGAAATAATTCAAAAAATAACACCGAGATAGCAATAGAAGACAGAAATATTGCATAGATAACAACAGAAGAACAAATTATATGGAGCCACAACACGAGAATTATACCTTTATTGGTAGGAAACAATGTTCACTTGCCTCTTCGAGGGGGCAACCTCCAATAGAGCAGAGCTCTATTACAATAATTATCAAGACAAAACTTCTCATACCCTCTATTCCTATTTATACTAAGTCTATCTATCCAAAAGAACAATATAGAGGAAGATCCTTCTAGAAGCGAAAGCTTCTATTAGGTCTTCTTACATTTGACTTATTCTTCCTTATTGCTAGGCCTTATTAATATTGGCCTTTATTACATGGAAATATATTATTCTACCTACGTGAGGGGTTATGGAGGTCAGGTCCCTAACAATGTATCGAAATTCCATACAAACAAAGCCATGTTCCAACTAGTACCATGGTCTGAGCAGCCAACATTCACCATCTTCCTTAATCTATATTTCTCCCCTAAATCCAGAATAATTGTATAATTAATGATACAATACTTCTCCCAAGACATCATAATACTAAACCGCAAAGATAGAGCGAGGGGTGGAATGGTTTCGCAATAATGGAGCCAGTACATCCCTTAGTAGTACATGACAATTAACATGGAGGTGTTCTAGTGTGGTGGCATCTGGCTGACACCTGGTCTCTTCCTTATATGTTGTGCCATCACCCCATCTAGGAAAACATTTATTATTTGTAATGTTAATGTACTAATGAGTTCTATATTTTATTGCATCGAGAGTAGTGAGATATATGACATAGATGTTATACTTAACAATATTAAAAAAATAAACCACATAAATCTATCAAACATTGAGAGGATCAAATTTTCTATTTTTTTATCATTTAATTCCATCTCATCTATTAACGTTTTTATATTAAATTATAAAAAAATTACACTTTCAAAAATTTATTTAATCTCTCTCAATACTTTATAAATCAAAATTTATGATAAATGTTTGCTGATTTTTATAATTATTAATAAGAGTAACAAATTTAAAATTTGATAATATATATATTTTATATGTTAAAGAATCACAAACAAAAATTGATTAAAAGAAACCTTAAAATAATTTAATATTTAATAAAATATGAATTTTTATACTTTGGAGAATTCAAAAACAAATACAAAATTTTATTAAAACATTAAAAATAATTAAAAAATAAATTTAAACTTTTATATTATTAAATATACTATTAAAAAAGTGCCTTCTTTCTGTGGATTTTTTTTAGTTGTGCTAGGGTTTTTGTCCTGGTTTCGCCATGGAGGATCATGAAGCTCCTTTAGACCCTGATCTGGAGGAGAGGAGGCACTATTTAGTTGAAGATTCCAGAGCTTTAGTTGCTTCCTCCCCTCCTCCTGCTTCTGCCAAAGTTCCTACTTCAAAATTTGTGAATCTTGCCTCTACTCCTAAGATTCAAATCATATCAGTTGCTTCTTGTCTTAAAGATTTGGCTCTCAGTGAGAGAGGCCTGATTGGGAAATTTATTGGACTCTAACCATCTCCTAGGGCTATGGACTCCTGGATCTTGAAGAACTGGAAACCATTTATTGTTGGAGGCATCCATCAATGTTTCTTTGGAAAGGGATTTTTCGTTTTTCTCTTTGAAAGAAAGGAAGATTGGTATATGATCTTTCGATCCAGAAAAGGACATTATATCGATTGTCCATGTTTGGGTTAGACTTTCTCATCTCCCACTACATTGTTGGAATGATGAAGTTTTGTAGGCTATAGGAAATTCTTTGGGAAAATATATTGATAAAGTTGAGCCTAAATGTCCCCTCTTATCTTGCGTCATAATTTGCATTGAAGTAGATCTAGAGAAGGATTTACCAAAGGTTATAGACCTCTCTATGGATGGGTGGGAACACCTATAGAAAGTAGATTATGAGCAACTTCCTTTTAAATGTAGAAAGAGTCATGAATATGGGCACTTCGTTAAAAATTGCCCCAAAATAGTTCAACTGGAACAAGAATCGACAAAAGAAGATGGTTGGAAACATGTTAAAAGAGGGGAAAGTCCTCTATTCCACAAAGATAAGAGATCTAAAAGGTGAATAGACACCACCATAAGGATATACCCACTAGAAATCATTTCTAGGATTTCGAAACAGAGGATACTGGGGTTGGTGGAACTAGAGGTTGCTACCAGAGAAGTGGGTCAACCTTCGAACTCTATCCTGATAGGCTTAGTTCCTCAGTTGATGTAGGGTTATTTGGGCTCTTTTAGAAGTCAACCTCAGCTTGGTTCACAAGATCTATACCTCGGTCATCTATCCACTCTTCTTCGAAAGGCACTTAGGAAGGGGCCGAAAACATTCCTCCTCCTACATATAGATGGATAAGATCTTATTGTCAACAAAGAGAACATGAAGCTAAAAAGGAAATTACACGGGGATGCCAACTAGGTATAGAGGAAACCAAGTTAATGCAGACTGTCAAGAATCCAATGGGCACTAGATTAGATAGTAGGGATAGAGAAGGCCCTCGTAATCCAAGAAAATAATGAAACTCATCTCGTGGAACTGCAGAGGCATGGGAGGTCCAATTAAAATAGATACCATGAGGATTATCGTTAATAAGGAAATGTCGAATGTACTGCTAGTCCAGGAGACAAAAATTGAATCACAAGAGGCATTATCCCTCTCACTGCGTTGTCGGAAATCTTGTCAAGGGAAATCCATTAGCTCTAGAGGGGCCTCTAGAGGAATCGTAATATTTTAGAGAGAGAACAAGTACTCAATAAAATCAATCAGAGAGGATACTCATTGGTTAACTATGGAACTTGCTAAGTTAGGAGGAGATAGCTCCCTTGATATTGGCAATGCCTATGGCCCCTCCCATTACGGGGAATTTTTTTTTCTGGGAATCATTAGATTCCTTGCGTCGTGACATTCAAGACAAATATGTCATTATTGTAGGGGACTTTAATTCTCTCGGGTCTCCAAGGGAAAAAACAAGAGGATCCAGTTTTAGAGATCCTTTCAAAGAAATAATGGAGGATTTGATATTTGGTGTAGAATTTTTTTATCCTCATCTCAAGAATTTAAAATTTACTTGGAGAAATCGAAGATCTAGCCTAGGTCATATTGCAGCCAAGCTTGACCATTTTTCGGTAAGTTCTTCATTCCTTCAAAAATATTTTCTTCCTTCATCTTATTCTCTGCATTATGCTTCCTCTAATCACAATCCAATCCTCTTATCTCTTGGGACGACATAAATCTTAGGTATTATCCTCTTTCGATTTAACTCCCTTGTGGTTGTGCAATAATATCTTTTTAGATTTAATAAAGGAAGCCTGGGAAATTAGTGTCCATGGGTTTCATTTATTTGTATGGGAATCAAAGTTTAGATATGTTAGGCGGTCTTTGAAGAAATGGGCCAAAAAGAATTTCTTGGGCCCCATTAGCTATTAAAGAAAGTAAAGGAAGAGATGGTTGCTCTCCAAGGTAAAATGGAATCAAAGGAAATCACATCCAACTTGTTATGGAAGGAAAAATAGATAAATATGGAGTTATTAAAGGCTTCTAGATTAGAAGAGGAAGAATGGATATTGAAGTCTAGACAACTCTGGCTCAAGGATGGAGATAGAAACACAAATTTTTTTCATAAGCAATAAAATCCAGACTGAGCAAGAACGTCATAAAGGAGCTAATTGGCAATGATGGGGAAAAAATTTCAGGGCATGAGAATATTAAAAATCACATTTTTTCTCTTTACAATGATTTTTTTCGGACAGTGGTGAAACCTGCCCTATAGCCCAAGTGAATTTCTTAGACAAAATTACTAATATGGTTAATGGTGGACATAATGATCTTCTAACTCAGTCGATCCAAGAGTTAGAAATAATAAAATCAATTTGGATATTGCAAGGCACCTAGATCAGATGGTTTCACCATTAACTATTATATGGAAGCCTGGGACATAACAAAAGAGGTTTTGTGCAAAATGCTAAATTGGAAAAGAATCTAGGCCAAGGTCGGAGGAGCTACCAATTACTCATTCTTGGATTTAATACCTAAAGAAAATAAGGTCAAATTGGTCAATAAGTTTCAGCCAATCTCCCTCTGTAATGTATCTTACAATATTCTCACAAAAATCATAGCTACACGGATGAAAGGTTTGATGCCTCGCCCAATCTCAGAGACTCGGGGAGGCTTCATTGCTAGAAGGAAAATTCTAGAAAACATAATTGTGGTATAGGAGGAAATTCATTCGAAATTAGTAGAGAAGTGTTGGCCCTTGGTTATGGAAGTAAGCGGAGAACAAGGAAGATAAGGTGAAATGAAAACTTTGCGGAAGACACAATGACTGTTACTGGGTCGAAGTGAGAAAAAGAGCAGAAAATACAGAGCGAAGTAAGAGAAAGAAAGTCATTGAATGAGGATATCGAGGATGAAAGATCAGTAAGAAAGAATGATCATGGACAACTCAGCAAGAGTAAAAAGAAACCATTAGATGCTTTGGATCACTGCATGACAAGGAAGGAAAGATAGGCTGGCGAAGCCCTGAAAACGTGGGTCAAGTTGACCTTGGGTTTTAGACACCTAGGGTTTTGGTATCTAGGGTTTTGACACTTAGGTTTTGGCCTAAGGATGTCGGTGAATGTTTTTAATTTATAAATAGAGGTCTATAGGACCTGGGATGGGTTGGTACTAATTTGGTTGAGATTTCATTACTATTGTGTGATCAAGTGAGGAATATTGTGTGAGAGAGAGAAGTGTTGAGTACGATAGCCTTATAGTATTGTAAGATCTTCAGCTAGATGCGAAGATAAACCCTGCAGCTGGGTGCACAGGGAGGGGAGAGATAGAGAGAAGAAGAGAGAAGATTTGCTAGCTAAGAGCACAGATCAGAACTGTATGCTTTCATCTTAATATATCATAAAGCACAGTTCTATGGATGTAGACCTAGAGAGAGGGTGAACCACGTATATCTTGTCTTTTGTGTGTGATTGATGCTATGTTATTTTTCCTTTGATATATTTTTATTGCATTATTGTGTTAGATCTAATAGACATATATGCAAAGTAAGAGATAAGTTGGTACGTGATATATGCATGTTGTATTGTTCTAGTGTTGGATCCACTTGATAGTTCCCTTGGTTGTAGACATATCTGTCATGCAACTCCCCCCCCCCCCCNGGGTGAGACTGCATCTACTTCACAGGTGTAGCCAAAAGGGCCAACAGTTAGGGATTGTTGGTGCATTCTTGGAGCTGAACATTGGGTCTGCCCTTGTGCCAACAAATGGTTATGTTGTCAGGACGAGAATCTTCGTGAGGGAATGTCAAGGTGGTTTCCATCGAAGACAGAGATTCAGAAGTGGATAAAAGATCAAGAAAAGGAATTCATCGAAGCCCAGAACAAGAACCCTAATCTTAGTACAGAGGATTGGTTGAAGAGATATATTTTTACTAATATACATGAAAGTTTCTTTGGAGGAATCCATTAGGAGCTATACGAGTGGTTAGCTAGGCTAGTCGATACCCAGTTTGAGATCAAATCTAGACCTCTTGTAGTTTGGACGTCGATGCTGATTAAGAAGGTCAAGAGAGTTGATAACGATGTGTCAAGAGCAGTAGATCACTGGTTTGATAGCACCATTGGAGGGTACATCACCAAGTTTTATGTTGAT
Source organism: Picea engelmannii (assembly GCA_009831015.1). Classification (NCBI taxonomy): domain Eukaryota; kingdom Viridiplantae; phylum Streptophyta; class Pinopsida; order Pinales; family Pinaceae; genus Picea; species Picea engelmannii. The sequence goes on from ML787986.1 coordinate 150,345, forward strand.
AGAGTAGAGTCATATAGCCAAGTCGAGAGACATTTCTTCAAGGGACCCAGAGGAAATTTTTTACATTTTCTGAAGTTGAGGATCAATATGCTATTGCATGAGAAGAACATCCTGAAGATATAGTACATTGGTAGGATTTGAAAAAGCTAATGTTCAAGAATTCTCTCGGGTCTCCAAGGGAAAAAACAAGAGGATCCAGTTTCAAAGATCCTTTCAGAGAAATAATGGAGGATTTAATATTTTATCTAGAATTTGTTTATTCTCATCCCGAGAATTTAAAATTTACTTGGAGCAATCGAAGATCTAGCCTAGGTCATATTGCAGCCAGGCTTGACCATTTTTTGGTAAGTTCCTCATTCCTTCAAAATATTTGCTTCCTTCATCTTATTCTCTCCATTATTCTTCCTCTGATCACAATCCAATCCTCTTATCTCTTAGGATGACATAAATCTTAGGTCCTATCCCCTTTCGATTTAACCCCCTTGTGGTTGTGAAATAATATTTTTTTAGAGTTAATAAAGGAAGCATGGGAAATCAATGTCCATGGGTTGCCTTTATTTGTATGGGAATCAAAGTTTAGATATGTTAGGCAGTATTTGAAGAAATGGGACAAAAAGAATTTCTTGGGCCTCATCAGCTATCAAAGAAAATAAAGGAAGAGATGGTCACTCTCCAGGGTAAAATGGAATCAGAGGAAATCACATACAACCTATTATAGAAGGAAAAATAGATAAATATGGAGTTATTAAAGGATTCTAGATTAGAAGAGGAAGTATGGAGATTGAAGTCCAGACAACTCTGGCTCAAGGATGGAGATAGAAACACAAATGTTTTTCATAAGAAATCAAAATCTAGACTAAGAAAGAACGTCATAAAGGAGCTAATTGGTAATGATGGGGAAAAAATTTCAGGGCATGAGAATATTAAAAATCACATTTTTTCTCTTTACAGTGATTTTTTTTCGGACAGTGGTGAAACCTGCCCTATAGCCCAAGTGAATTTCTTAGACACAATTCCTAATATGGTTAATGATGGAGATAATGATCTTCTAACTCAGTTGATCCAAGAGTTAGAAATAATAAAATCAATCTGGATATTTCAACCCGAAAAGGCACTTGGACCGGACAGTTTCACCATTAACTATTATAGGGAAGCTTGGGACATAATAAAAGAGGTTTTGTGCAAAATGATAAATTGGAAAGGAATCTAGGCCAAGGTCGGAGGAGCTACCAATTATTCATTCTTGGATTTAATACCTAAAGAAAATAAGGCCAAATTGGTCAATAATTTTCAACCAATCTCCCTCTGTAATGTATCTTACAATATTCTCACAAAAATCATAGATACATGGATGAAAGGTTTGATGCCTCGCCTGATCTCAGAGACTCAGGGAGGCTTCATTGCTAGAAGGAAAATTCTAGACAACATAATTGTGGTATAGGAGGAAATTCATTCGAGTTTAATAGGGAAGTGTTGGCCCTTGGTTATGGAAGTAAGTGAAGAACAAGGAAGAAAAGGCGAAATGTGAACTTCACGGAAGACACAATGACTGTTACTGGGTCAAAGTGAGCAAAAGAACAGAAAATATAGAGTGAATTAAGAGAAAGCAAGCCATTGAGCGAGGAGATCGAGGATGACAGATCAGTAAGAAAGAAGGATCGTGGACAACTCAGCAAGAGGAAAAAGACACCATTATATGCTTTCGAGCATCGTGCGACAAGGAAGGAAAGACAGGTTGGCAAATCCCTGAAAACACGGGTCAAGTTGGCCTTGGGTTTTAGACACCTAGGGTTTTGGTATCTAGGGTTTTGACACTTAGGTTTCAGCCTAAGGATGTCAGTGAATGTTTTTAATGTATAAATAGAGGTCTAAAGGACCTGGGATGGGTTGGTACTAAGTTGGTTGAGATTTCATTACTATTGTGTGATCAAGTGAGGACTATTGTGTGTGAGAGAGAAGTGTTGAGTACAAGAGCCTTCTGGTATTGTAAGATCTTCAGCTAGGTGCAAAGATAAACCCTACAGTTGGGTGCACAGGGAGGGGAGAGATACAGAGAAGAAGAGAGAAGATTTTCTAGCTAAGAGCGTAGATCAGAACTGTATGCTTTCATATTAATATATCATAAAGCACAGTTATGTAGATGTAAACCTATAGAGAGGGTGAACCATGTATATCTTGTCTTTTGTGTGTGATTGATGCTATGTTCGTTTTCCTTTGATATATTGTTATTGCATTACTATGTTAGATCTAATAGACATATATGCAAAGTAAGAGATAAGTTGGTAAGTGATATATGCATGCTGTATTGTTCTAGTATTGGATCCACTTGATAGTTCCCTTGGTTTTAGACATCTCTATCCTGTGACCCCCCCCCCCATAGTTGCTTTGGGTGAGACTGCATCTGCTTCATAGGTGTAGCCGAAAGGGCCAGTAGTTAGGGCTTGTTGGTGTGATCTTGGAGCTAAACCCTGGTTCTGCCCCTGTGCCAACAAATGGTTCTGCTGTTGGGACGAGAATATTTGTGAGGGAATGTCAAGGTGGTTTCCATCGAAGACAGAGATTCAAAAGTGGATAGAAGATCAAGAAAAGGACTTTGTCGAAGCCTAGAACAAGAACCCTAATCTTGGTACAAAGGATTGGTTGGAGAGATATATGTTTAATGATATACATGAAAGTTTCTTTGGAGGAATCCATCAGGAGCTATACGAGTGGTTAGCTAGGCTAGTCGATACCCAGTTTGAGATCAGATCTAGACCTCTTGTAGCTTGGATGTTGGCACTGATCAAGAAGGTCAAGAGAGTTGATAACAATGTGTCAAGAGCAATAGATCACTGTTTTGATAGAACCATTGGAGGGTGCATCATGGAGTTTTTTGTTGACAAAGTAAAGTCATATATCCAAGCCGAGAGATATTTCTTCAAGGGACCCAGAGGAAATTTTTTACATTTTCTGAAGTTGAGGATCAATATGCTATTGCTTGAGAATAACAGCTTGAAGATACAGTAGATTGGTCAGAATTGAAAAAGATAATGTTCAAGAATTCTCTCGAGTCTCCAAGGGAAAAAACAAGAGGATCCAGTTTCAGAGATCCTTTTAGAGAAATAATGGAGGATTTAATATTTTATGTAGAATTTGTTTATCCTCATCTCAAGAATTTAAAATTTACTTGGAGAAATCGAAGATCTAGTCTAGGTCATATTGCAGCCAGGCTTGACCATTTTTTGGTAAGTTCCTCATTCCTTCAAAAATATTTTCTTCCTTCATCTTATTCTCTGCATTATGCTTCCTCTGATCACAATCCAATCCTCTTATCTCTTGGGATGACAGAAATCTTAGGTCCTATACCCTTTTGATTTAACCCCCTTGTGGTTGTGCAATAATATCTTTTTAGATTTAATAAAGGAAGCTTGGGAAATTAGTATCCATGGGGTTCCTTTCTTTGTATGGGAATCAAATTTTAGATATGTTAGGTAGTCTTTGAAGAAATGGGCCAAAAAGAATTTCTTGGGCCCCATCAGCTATCAAATAAAGTAAAGGAAGACATGGTCGCTCTCTAGGGTAAAACTGAATCAGAGGAAATCACATCCAACTTGTTATGGAAGGAAAAATAGATAAATATGGAGTTATTAAAGGCTTCTAGATTAGAAGAGGAAGAATGGAGATTGAAGTCTAGACAAATCTAGCTCAAGGATGGAGATAACAACAAAACTTTTTTTCATAAGAAATCAAAATCCAGACTGAGCAAGAACATCATAAAGGAGTTAATTGGAAATGATGGGGGGAAAATTCCAGTGCATGAGAATATTAAAAATCACATTTTTTCTCTTTACAGTGATTTTTTTTCAGACAGTGGTGAAACTTGCCCTATATCCCAGTTGAATTTCTTAGACACAATTCCTAATATGGTTAATGATGGAGATAATGATCTTCTAACTCAATCGATCCAAGAGTTAGAAATAATAGAATCAATATGGATATTGCAACCCGACAAGGCACCTGGACCGGATGGTTTAACCATTAACTATTATAGGGAAGCCTAGGACATAATCAAATAGGTTTTGTGCAAAATGCTAAATTGGAAAATAATTTCGGCCAAGGTCGGAGGAGCTACCAATTATTCATTCTTGGAAATAATACCTAAATAAATTAAGGCCAACTTGGTCAATAATTTTCAGCCAACATCCCTCTGTAATGTATCTTACAAGATTCTCACAAAAATCATAGCTACATGGATGAAAGGTTTGATGCCTCACCTGATATCAGAGACTCTGGGAGGCTTCATTGCTAGAAGGAAAATTCTAGACAACATAATTGTGGTATAGGAGGAAATTCATTCGATTTTAATAGGGAAGCATGCAGGAATGGAAATAAAGATAGATATGGATAATGCTTTTGATAGGGTGTTTCACTCCTTTCTTTTTGAAATTATGTTAAAATTTGGTTTTTCATCAAATTTTGTAAATTGGGTTAAAGTCTGCATAGATAGACCTTAGATATCTCCACTAGTTAATGACAGACCTACCAAATTCTTCCAAGCCTCTAGAGAGCTTCAGAAAGGATTCCCACTTTCCCCTTTCCTCTACATCATGGTGGTTGATTCTCTCAGTAGAAAGTTGCATGATTGAAAAGAAGCCAGGGAACTAAGAGGCATATCAATTTCCAAAGGGGTTAGATATGAAAACCATGCCCAATTTGAAGACGAAACCATTATCCTTGGTGGGGATTCAACTATAATAGCTTGGAGATTCAAATAAGTGTTGTATTTATTCCTCGGTGTGTCGGATGGAAATATTAATGATGTTAAATCCAAAATCTTCTGTTGGAATTTTCCTCTCCAAAGCATGCCTCGTATTGCAAGAATATTTGGATTTGAATGTGTGCTCAACTGGAAATTTTTCAAGTATATGGGGGTAGCAATATTCAAGGGAGAAAAAAGAGATGCAGATTGGTAGGAAATTATAGATAAAATCAAACAAAGGATTAATTCTTGGGGTGCTCAATGGATCAATCCGGCAGGAAAATTGGTTCTCATTAAATCAGTTCTCTCTTCCCTTTCTGTTTATATTTTCTCCATTTCTCTAGCTCCAATCAAAGTTATGAAATAAATCTCTAAATAAATAAGAAAGTTCCTTTGGCAGAGGGGAAAATAAAATAAATGAAAATTCTACCTCGTTAACTCAGAATCAGTTTGTTGTCCATAAGAACAGGGAGGAGTTGATATAAAGGATCCAAGACTTATGAATATTTATTTCGGGGCCAAGATTCTTTGGAGGATGGTTTCCAGTGAGGGTGCATGGTGTAAAGACATTTTGAAGAAAAAATATTTAAGGGGGAATCGAAAGAGATGTTTGGATCGGGATATCCTAGTAGGAGATGACTCTCCCATATGGAAGTTATGTAAAAAAGAAGCGAATCTCCTTCAAGACAGATTATTATGGGTTCCAGGTAATGGGTGATCCATTAAAATATGGGAGGATAAAATCGACCATCTTCCTCCATTAGGGAATATTCCAATCCTTTTAGATATAAAATACTGGACGTAGGAGACATGGATCTTCTCCTTATTTGATCTATCAAATTGGAATGAAAATGGTAGATGGACAGGGTGGAAATATTTGCAGGTTCCTAGTGCCCTTCAATATGATTATGGCTCCCTATTTACTTTCCTTCAAGGCTCAACCCCTTCTCATATCTCTCACAAGGATAGAAGAGGCTGGGGAAGATCGGGTGTATACTCGGTAAAAGAACGGTATTCACTAACTCTTGAGAGACATGAAGTAAGACCCTCTGAAAAGCTTTGGTCAAAGATCTGGCATGCATATAGTCTTTCGAAGATTAATGCCTTATGTTGGATTTTGGCGCATAGAAATACTATCATTTCTGACAATTTAAGGAAAATAAGAATAGAAGGTCCTTCTTGGTGAGCTCTTTGTAAAAATCATGAGGAAACTCTCAATCACCTCTTCCTTGAATGCACCTAATCTCAACAAGTTTGGGGGGAGGCAATTCAGGAAATCCATTTCAAGTTGATCACTCCAACAAATTAGAGGGATCTATTTGTTGGATGGATAAATTACTATCAAGGGTCCCTCTATAAAAAACCTAACCTGGCCATAATTTGGTTAGCTCTCCCAAATTTTATCAGTTGGAAAATATGGACATCAAGAAATAAAACAATCTTTGAAGGCACCTTCTTACCCCCCCAGGAAAGTCACCATGGATGTTAAGGTACTTTTGGTGGAAACAATGAGAGTCATAGGTATTCAAAATCTTCACCTTAGACTGCTAAATACAAAAGAGAGACTATGGGCGAGGGATTTTCTGGATAAATCAAGCACTATATCTTATAATAATTCTGGCCAGTGACCAGGAGCTTCAAAATGGAAGATAAGAATGGAATTCGAATACTTTCAGAATTGGTGGACTTCCTTATCAAGTAATGTGCTCTTTTTTTATGGATCCTCTAAAGGAAACCCCGGGTTGGCAGGTGCGAGGGATAATCTTGATCCCGGAGGAAATAAGTTGGAGGACTATTCTTGGGGCCTAGGAAGGAAAATCAATAATGTTGTTGAATGGTCAGCATTACTAAAAGGCATGGAGGTCACAAGGGAGAGAGGAATAATTAGTTTTACTATTATTGGGGATTCTCTCATGGTAATTAGAGATGCTTGGAAATTGATAAGGAAATACAAATCTCCCTCCCTTGATCAAGATTTGAGGTTTACAAAGGATCATAGCAAGTTGGTGGTTTGATCACCACGAATGGAGGTTGTCCTTGTAGGGATTGGATACCATTATAGGTTTTTCATGATGTTATATATTATTAAACTCTTTTTTTGGCAGGGAGGGGGAGGGGGGGTATTTCTCTTCCTCCCTCCAAACAAATTTCCTCTCATCATAATGTGGGATCGTCTCCCCTCCTTCTGGAGTACTCCCTCCACTTTGTCCACTTCAAGTGGGCATTTATCCTCAACATTGGAATGTGGAATGTATTAATGGCATTGGGACTGATGGAAAGAGGTGTTGGACAACTGGAATCCTTGGATTTCAATACCCACATTATTGTTATGTATTCCCCCCCTGTCAAATTTTGTCAAAAATTTGATCAAGTCGATGGCGGTTCATGAATTTTTGTTTTTGGATCTCTCCTAGATCAAAGGTTCTTTGATACTGTTGGACTGTGTAATGGATGATTTGGTACAGGAATATGAAATAGTACCCGTGCTCCAAGGTGATAAACATTTAGACTTAAGGGACTATCCCGATTCTCCTCCACCTTTAAGGTGCCCCTCCTGCATTAATCTGGTGAGTTACGGGTTGAATTGTTGTGGAATATTTTATTGGGTTATGTTAAAGAGATTGTATGCTATTGAAAAGGGGTTGACTTCTGGGTCGACTAATATTCTTGATCTAGGTGTATATTGGTGGCCACCCACCTATTCCAACTATCTCAAAACAACTTTCTCGCAATTTTGACAATTTACTATTTTTAGTAGTTTTTCAGGTCCTGAACTTCCAGAGCCGTTTTGAGGCCCTAAACGATGTTTTTTGGGGTATGTTGTAGTTTCAAAACTTCATCATGAAATTTTTTGCAAATGTTGTAGTCCTCGGATATATCTTTCCAATGGGATATCATATGCCTAAAACGGAGATCGTATGCAAAAGTTATGACCCCGGGAAGTTGATGTACTAACTTACCCAAAGAGGGTCCACATGACTTTTGGCGCTTCATCTCCTAGGGTTAGGTTTTTGGATGTTCAGGGTTTTTGAAACTCCTATTTATTGTAAAAAGGACTTGAGAGCCTCATTGTAATCATCTTCTTGCGAATGAGCGCAGTTGTCACATCTCTTCTCAGAGATAAGACACCACCATTCTAGCAAGCTTGTTTTTCGCTGCATTTTACAGTTTCATCTTATTTCCTTATTGAATAGAAAACCAGTTTTACTGTATCTCTGTTATTCTGTTTTAAGCATCTAGTAATAATCTATATTCATTTCATTTTTCTCATAAAATATGGATCAGTGGTATCAGAGCGGCCTGCTCCTTGTCGTCTTAATGCATGTCCCCAACGAGGTCAAAGTACAAAGAGTTAGGTCTCAAGCTTGTTTCTCTTGAGAACAAAATCTCTCACACACCCAAGCGACCTCTCATGGAAGGAGAAAATAAAGATGACAGGATAGGAGATCCTTTCAAATTGTTGATTGAGGAATCCCTCATGCAACAGAGGAATGAGATGATGGATAATTTCGCGCAAATCCTTCGGCGACTACCAACAGGCGATGCATTTTCTTCTAGCGGAGGCACCGCCCCCTTCAAGGTACAAATAAACTTTGATATTCCTATATTTGAAGGTCAGATAGATATAGATGTTGTAGACAAGTGGTTGAATATACTAGAAGGGTATTTTTCTATCCATAACTTTTCAAATAGTGAAAAGATTACTTTTGCGCTCCTCAAAGTCGTTCCCCATGTCAAAGATTGGTGGGAAACTTTATGTGAGCAAAAGGAAATAGAGGAACCCTCATTATTTACAGTCACAACCACCTGGGAATCCTTTAGGGATGCTATTAAGGAACAATACTACCCTGTCGGAAGTTATGACGACTTGTATACCAAATGGACCACACTGCGGCAAGAAAGAGACCAAGCAGTGCCAGATTTCACAAATATCTTCCATACCCTGCGCACCAAGCTGGGTATCAAAGATTCAGAGCGACATCTGGTGCTCAAGTATCATGGTTCTCTACATAGATACATCTATACCAAAATGGAATTTTTGGACATCTCATCCTTGGGCGCGGCCTACCGATATGACGTCAAAATCGAGCAGAAGCTCAAACAAAAGACGCGACAATTTGGGTTGGGGAACCCCTCACAACAAAAGCCAGGAAAAGGGAGGCCCCAACCCATAGAAAAAAGGACAGATAAAATATGGACAGTATCAGGACAACCAGTCCAAGCCACAAGCAAAGAAGGACACTAGAAAGACAAAGAAAGATATCGAGAAGTGGTGCGACTTCCATAAGAGCCCTTGGCATAACACTGCTAACTGTCGCTCAATGTAGATGTTGGTGGCTGAAGTGAAAGCCTCTGAATCAAATGTGGGTTCTGACTCTGAGTTAAAACTAGAAAGGGGAAGACACATCATTAACGCAGAACCCAGTGCCACCGTTTCTACTACCAAGCTCCAGCATGTTGAACCAGACGAGCCAGAAGAAGGAGAGCACCTCTTACATTCACAGATGTGGGTAAAAGGAACCCTGTTGCATGTCATCGTTGATAGTGGTAGCTAGAAGAACCTCATCTCAACAGAGGCCATCAAGCGGCTGGCCTTTTCGACAATGCCGCACCCACAACCCTACACCATTGGATGGATCCGCCAAGGAAGCGATCTCTGCGTCAGCCAACAATGTCGATTGTCATACGACATCAAGCCCTTCAAAGATGAGGTATTGTGTGATGTTTCTCCTCTCGAAGTTTGTGATTTTCTTTTGGGTGAACCTTATTTATGGAAACGTCATGCTATATATGAGTCTAGGCCTCGTAGTGTTATTATTACTTTGAACAAGAAATTGTACAGGATACCTGAGGCAGTCCCACCTAGTGTTATTTCCTTGATCTCTGCTAAGAAATGCAGGAAGGTCATCTCTCAGATGGGGAAGTTTTTCTTCTTCATGATTCGCTCTCAGAATGAGAGAAAAATCACAGCCACATCCAAGGTCTCTGCAGCCGACCTCTCCATAGAGCAGAAGCAAGTAGATAAGGTCATGGAAGAATACTCAGATATCTTCTCCTCACCTATCGAGGTACCTCTGCACTGCTAGGTCAAGCACCCCGCCGATCTGACCCCCGACGCACCGCTGCCCAATGGACCAGTCTATCATCGGTCTCTGTTAGAGAATGAGGAGATCAAGTGACATATCCAAGAATTGCTCCACAAGGGGCACATCCGTCCCAGCTCATCACCTTGTGGGAGCCCAATCGTGCTAGTATAGAAGAAAGATGGAACTTGGCGACTTTGCATTGATTATCAGGCTCTGAATAAAATCACAATCAGAAATCGGTACCTGATTCCCCGAATCGACGCCTCCTTGATCAACTCATGGTGGCCAAATACTTCAGTAAGATTGATCTAAAGTCTGGCTACCACCAGGTCTCGATAGAACGAACTAATGTATGGAAGACCGCCTTCAAGTCAAAGGAAGGCCTTTTTGAATGGTTGGTCATGCCCTTTGGTCTAAAAAATGCTCCAGCCACTTTCATGAGGATGATGGATGATATCCTGAGACCATTCAACAATACTTTTGTAGTGGTGTATCTGGATGACATTCTCATTTATATCAAGAATTGGACCGAACACTTGCAGCATATTCATCAGGTTCTGCACACCCTGCGGTAGCACAAGCTATACGCAAAGTTGGAAAAATTCTCCTTCGGCATGGACAAGGTCCATTACCTAGGCTACATCATTGATCAACATGGCGTACATGTGGATCCAGCCAAGATCCAATTCATCCATGACTGGCCAGCCCAAACCACACTCACTGAGCTTCAGAGCTTCTTGGGCCTTGCCATTTTCTACTGTAGGTTTGTGTTGGGATTCTCCCATATTGCATGGCCCCTCAGCCAAATAACCAGGGGTGGTGGTAATGAAAAATTTGTGTGGGGCCAGCCCCAACAACAAGAATTCGATGATTTGAAGCAATGCTTGTGCTCAGCCCCAGTACTTTCACTACCATACCTGCATCATCCATTTGAGATTGAGACTGATGCTTCAAACTATGTTGTGGGTGTCATTCTCACACAACATGGCCACCTCGTGGCCTATAATAGTGTGACACTATCATATGTTGTCCGTAAGTACCCTACTTACGAAAAATAAATGTACTCCATTGTGCAAGCCTGCCGCCAATGGAGACATTACATTCTTGGGAGGGAGACAATCATCCACACTGATCATAAGCCACTGTAGTTCATGCAGACACAAAGAAAATTGTAGAATGACCGCCATCAAAAGTGGTCCACATACTTGCAACAATTCCACCTCAACATCAAGTATAAAACAGGAAGCACCAACCGCGTCACTGATTGCCTCAGTAGACCACCAGTCGTGGCACTCACCATAGTACTAGACTCCTGCAGCCATGAGACCTCTGGATGGCCCCAACTCTATGAGACAAACCCAGACTTCGCCACCACCTACCAAATGTTGGGTGCAAAAGCAGTTGTCAATAATTTCCATCTTCAGGATGGGTTGTTGTGTCAACTGGGCCATATATGTGTTCCATCAAGTGAGCGAGAGAAGATGATATGGGAATCCCACTACAACCGTGTGGCAGGACACTTCGGCATTGAAAAGACAGTGGCAATGCTACAAAAACATTTCTATTGGCTAAAACTTTGACAGGAGGTTAGTAAGTATATCAAGTCTTGCACTGCCTGCGCTATTGCCAAACCAACCACTAATAAATAGGGCATGTACACCCCTCTTCCTACTCTTGATAGGCCATGGGAATCCATCTCAATGGACTACATGTCGGACCTCCCATCCACCAAGCGGGGAAATGACTTTGTTTTTTTGGTTGTTGATCGCTTTTCCAATATGGCGATTCTGGTTCCTTGCAAGAAGAGCATCACAGCAAAATCCACTGCCAAGCTCTTCTTTGAATCGGTCTGGGTACATTTTGGAATCCTACAAAACATTGTCTCAGATCAAGACAGTCGATTTCTTAGCACATTCTGGTCGAGCCTCTGATCACTGATAGACACCAAGCTCACCAAATCCACGACATTCCACCCCCAAACAGATGGCCAAACTGAGGTCATAAATCAAATGATCGTGCATATCCCATGCATGTATAATTCCAAGCACCCTCACACATGGGATGAGAGTCTTCCCTATGTCCAGCATAGCTACAAATGAGCCCTACATAGCTCAACCAACCACAACCCCTTTCAGGTGGGGTTGGGATTCCAGCCATTGGGTCCCATAGATGTTGCACTTCCCCTTGCGGTCACATCAACTGACTCCTCTCCTGCTCCAACTAAGGCTGACAAAGTCAGCCAGTTCATTGAGAGGATCCATCACATCTTCCAACAGGTTCAGGATATCCTACAGAAGTCCAATGACAACTACAAGCAGCGCCATGATCAACATCGGGTTCCACATAAGTTTCAGGTGGGCGACAAAGTTTGGTTGCACTTGTAGAAAGAATGCCTTACAGGACCCCATTGGAAGCTTTTCCCACTCCATTATGGGTCGTACACGATCACCAAGGCTATGGGGGATAATGATTTTGTGCTCAACATTTCTCCTTTCCTTGGCCTGCACCCAGTGTTCAACATGGACCTCCTTCGACCTTATTTCCCACCATTATTGGACACCTCAGACATAGTAAAACAACTGGCACCAACATAGCTCAACCTTGACTGCATACAATAGGCATCCAATGATCATATTGTGTACACGCATATCAAGGGCACTCGAAAACAAAGGATCCAGCTTTATCGAGTCGTCAAAGCAGGGCAACTCCTGCACCAAGGCAAGTGGCTCACCCGAGGCCAAATTCAACAGAAATTTCCTCATCTGATGGGGGAAATCAACGCAATGGATACCATTGCTTCCTAAGTATGGAGGATTGATCCAGGTGGATATCGGTGGCCACCCACCTTTTCCAGCTGGCTCAAAACAACTTTCTTGCAATTTTGATAATTTACTATTTTTAGCAGTTTTTCGGGTCCTGAACTTCCAGAGCCATTTTGAGGCCCTAGACGATGTTTTTTGGGGTATGTGTGCAAATGTTGTATTCCTCGGATAGATCTTTCCAATAGGCTATCATATGCCTAAAACAAAGATCATATGCAAAAGTTACGACCAGGGGAATTTGATGTACTAACTTACCCAAATAGGGCCCACATGACTTTTGGCACTTCATCTCTTAGGGTTAGGTTTTTGGATGTTCAGGGTTTTTGAAACTCCTATTTATTGTAAAAAGGCCTTGAGAGCCTCATAGTAATCATATTCTTGCGAATGAGCGCAACCATCACATCTCTTCTCAGAGATAGGCCACCACCATTCCAGCAAGCTTGTTTTCCACTGCATTTAACAGTTTCAGCTTATTTTCTTATTGAATAGAAAACCATTTTTACTGTATCTCTGTTATTCTATGTTAAGCATCTAGTAATAATCTGTAGTCATTTCGTTCTTCTCATAAAATCTGAATCACTTCTAGAGGAGGGAGAAATTTGTTCCTTGCCTTCAAAACATCAAGACTCTCTAATTTTGGGTAAAGAGATTCTCCATTCTCTTCCATTGGTCAGACTCTATAACTTCTACTCACTCAATTTGGTTGATAGTTTCAGTTACTCAAGCACTTTGAGCTCCATGATGGAATAACTAGAAAACAGATCAAAAAATTTAGAGTGGAGAAATCGGACCTGAAGAGAGCATAGAGGCAAGTATGTGATCTTGTAATGGCGATTGTCATTGAACATAGCAGGTCTTTTGTGCAGTTTAATTCCAAAGGCACTGAGATTTCCAGTGTGGTGGATAAAATTTCTTCCCAAACCTGGTATAATGATACTAAGGTGGAATACATACAGGGCAATGTTATGGATATTTTTAGACAATTAGAAGACATCAAGACAGATTTGGCAAAGAAAGTTCCTCTGACCCAAGATAGTACAAGCGTCATTAGTGGGAGGGAAAATATGAAGACTTAGTTATGAATCATGTATGAAAGTGCACGCAACAATGGTTTTGTCTCTTATTATACAATCCTTCTCAAAATTTTCCTCTCTCTGCAAGAAATGTATGGTTAAATCTGGACATAGTCTGGTTAAGGGGTTAGAAGGAATTTTGGCTCAATGGTCCTGTCCTCTTTCAGTGGTGAACGTTGTCAACAACAGTAAAGTTTTTCAAAGTTTATAATTTGCAAGGAATTTTCTTGGAACAAGAATTAGGCTGATTTTGATAACATAGTATTATTAGTATGTTAACATTTTAATATAGTCACTAGCAGAATGTTTTGTTCTTGTAAATTTTATTATGGAAATTTTTAAAGAAGTATAGCTGCAGTAGAACAGGTAGATATAGCAGAAGATATGATCATGAATAGGGGGTATTTTGGACTATATGGGAGCATTTTCTCCCCTTGAAATATAAATTCTCCTACTATTTTTAATATAAATTTATAATTGTTCCTGTAAAAAAAACACTATTAAAAAAGATAATTGAAAGTAATTACTTTTATGGTTGGAATAATGATAACAATTTGAAACACATATATTGTATTCGTGTTGATGATCGTCGATTTACAAAAAGTGTTTGTGTTAAATATAGATTGATATGTTCTACTTTTTTATAAAACAACTTTGTTAAAACTTCCAACATAATTGAAGCATCCAACAATGCACAAAATATGAACTACCATATTTTATTCACAAATAAACAAAATAAACATTCTAACTTGTTAGATGTCCAATTATAATATTTTAAACACTCTCATTTATTAACTTTCTCTAAATTAAGTATTAAAATATTATTGTATTTAGTAATTAATGACATTACCAACAATATTGAATTGTGTATACCTTCTCTTCTATTGAGAACCCACACATGTGCTCTCTAAAATAAGCATACCATCTATTTTAATAGTGGAAGATAATATTAATAGTTTGGCCACTTATCGCAAGGAAAAGTCTTTGGTGATTAAGATTAGATCATCGACAAAGTGATCAAAGAATAATAATTTTTTTTTCAAAATTAATCAGTTATGTTGTGTAATTAACTGGAACAAGAAGAGGAAAAATACCTATGATAGGATGGATAATCCCTTGTTGTCTTTTGTGAACAATCCAGGTAATATTCTCACATCTCCAAGATTTTCTCTAGAATCGAACAGAAACAAAAAAAAAAAGTAACCTTCCTAAAATTCTATTGAACATATAAATATAAATTGAAACAAATGCAAAAAATTATAGCACGAACTTATAATGAATTGATTTCAATTAGCATCAAATAATTAGTTCAAATTCACATCATAAAATGGAAATCAAGTAATTAAATATATTGTACAATGGTTTTTGGAGGGAAAAGAAGAAATCGTTTCATAGATTAATCGAATGTGAATAGCAATAAAACCATATACTTATTGATGCTTCTAGTGCCTTTATCACATGAGTTTGAGTTCCTCTTACTTGGACCACTTATCAACTTATACTTTGTTAGAGAAATATTTTCCTCACCCTATGCAATCTTGCAGAGAGGGCCTTATTCAATTTCCCTATGTAGACTTATCTTCCCTGTTACTAAAATCCAGAGACCAAAATTAATATTTTTCCACTTGTATGCATCTTGCACACTATACAATAAGCGTATACACAGGCTTCTCCACTACAACCTACATACATCAGGATTTATGCCAGAAAATGAAAATTAAATGTCGGTTTTCCATGTCACAACAGGAGATCTCCGATCCTTAGCCTTTCACATACTAGAAACATTATGACTCGGACCTTTAGTTCCATTTTGAAGGCTATAAATGGGCCAGTTCCAAGCTATGGAAAAGGAGAAGAATTCAACTTTGAGAGAAAAGTTACTCTGGAGAAATTATTACTTCATATTGAGTCTACATCCCTTTTTCCTTTGAGTCTGAACACAATTTTTAGCCCCCAAGCTTTTCCCTTATTGATGGACAACTCCATTGTCTCCCTTTTATGAGCTTTCCTTTGGTGGAGGATTGAAGTGGTGGAGGCCTAGCTGGAAGGAACTTAGTTTCTCGGTTCTGAACCGTGCTGACACAGACATCTATAATATTTTTGCTTATGTTGATCATTCATTAATAGAAATACTCCTTTCCCATCCAATTGATATCTTGCAAATATATGAGTTATTATCCATGGGCGTATTTGTTATGTTATTAATGGAATATGCTATCTACTGTGCTAACCTTTTACATTATCACCATATGCTTGCTTTGCTTGTTGGTTGAGAATTAGTTGCAAGTATATAACTTTGGTTTCAAGTGCTCAACGATGGACTTCATAGAACATATGGACGAGGTAGGCCTATTTCTTATCTCGCTTGCATGTTGGTTTATATAGCATATTTTTGGAATAGAGTTGATTTCTGCAGTCATTTCTATCTATTGTGGTTTACCCTAGCCATAGAGAGATTTTCCTTGTAACAGAATTGGTGACCATAATAGGGAGTGAATCTTCTTTCTTAGGGTTTGAAGTACTTTTCTTCTTAGATTTATATTGTTTCTATTGTGGTTCTTGTCGTATCATTGCTTGGTAGCTCTTGTTCACTCTGGGTCTAAGTTTTCATCCTTTCTCCCTTGCATGGCCTTGTTTTAAAGAATATACGCACCTTTTTCCTTGATAGTCACATATACATGCGGGTTGTCTCACTGCAACCTGCGTATATACGCTCTGATTTCTTGAACAGTCATGTACATCAATTTTCCTTTCCCTTCTTCTTGGTCTGGTGTTTTCTAGGTGGGATTTGATGTTTGTTGAGTCTTCTTAGGTCTCTGTAGTTCCTGTTGAGTGCTTGTGGGATGACAGAAAACCCTCTTTTGGTTGAATTTTTGGGTGAAGTCTTTCTCACCATATTTTCATTTTTTATTGTCCTTGTACACCGGGCTGGGTGTTTTTTTGCTCGGTATCCTTCTTGAGTTATCTCTTTTTATACACAGTAAGGCTATATATCAAGTTACGTTTTAGTCCATGCATTTTTTAGTTTGTTATATTGAAAATACAAAAAATAATAGGCATTTTGCATTTCTTGGCTTTTTTGTCTTTTGAAGTCATTATAATTAGCTTAGTGCATATAGTGAAAGATTTCATTTTACTTCGGAATTGCAGAGTTGAATTTGAAAATTACATTTTTTTTTAGAAGCATATCATTCATTGAAAGTTAAAGTTAGGAATTTGCATTATTTTCATATTTACTTTCCTTGCAGAGTCATAACACCATGAGTTTCACTACCATACCTTATTGAGTAATCACGACCATTAAAATTAATGCTACACTAGTGCATTTGGGTCAAATTCTGACGGTGCATTCAACGTAATTTCCACTTTCTATTGTCATAAGACGAACAAACCTTGGACCCCCTCAAACGTCATTTCACAGGACGTCGCTTTTCCAATGACCTAGTTTTCGTCTGTATTGCGACGTTATATAATGCCACGTATCATCATAAATTGGATTGTCCAACCCCATATTGACATCGTAAGACTGACGTCTAGGTCATGGAAATACCGACATAGTAGACGTGGCAAGAGGGACGTTTCAGACGTGGCAAGAGAGACATTTCAAACGTGGCTAGAGCGACGTTTTGAAGGTGGCAAAAGAGACGTTATAAAGGTGGCAAGAGAAATGTTTCAGAGGTGGAAAGAGAGATGTTCTGAAGGTGGCAAGACCAATAGGATGAGGTATCAACTCCGACGTGGTTGCTATGGGAGCGACACTCTTCGCCGTGGAAAGAACGACGTCCAACAGGTGGCAAGAGCGATGACCTAATGTGGCGTGAACAAAGTCCAACAGGAGGCAAGAGCGATGTTTCAGAGGTGGCAAGAGAGATGTTCTGAAGGTGGCAAGATCGACAGGATGAGGTATCAGCTTCGACGTGGTTGCTATGGGAGAGACACTCTTGGCCATGGCAAGAACGACGTCCAGCAGGTGGCAAGAACGACGGAAAGAGAGTGAAAGACGTTGCAATTGTGACGGTTGTGTAGGTATTTAAAAAAAAAATACAATATCAATATCAATACCTAATAGTCATTCCAAGCCCAAAGGAGGAGTAAGCCATATAGGTGTCAACTAGTGACCCACTTAATAGTTTACTTAGGCGTTCCCTTGCACTAAAGGTTGGGTTTTTCTTTCGGGAGTGTCTAAGAGATAAAAAGACCCAATAATCTTTGAAATTTGTGGTGCTCTACAAGATAGTTATTTAGTAGAACAATATTTAAGTCTATATACAAGCCAAGGTAGCTAGCTCTAGTTCTACAGTTCCAAAAATGGTGCAAACAAGAAGCAATTCTATTGAAATTTTGAATAATTTTGAAGTCCTTGAGACAATCTTACATTATAAATTTTGTATTTCTCTACTAGATGGTTTAATCACAATCCTCTTTCAAAACAAAAGCATTCATTTAAAAAAATAAAACATGAAATCACTATTAGATGACTTAAAGGGATCCATCCCATTATGCCCTTTACAATAACTAAATAGACTACAAGAATTCCACACATTTGAACATTGATATAAATATAACTTCAACTTCATAGCTTGACAGTGGAAGGAAACTCACAAGAAAACAATAGGTTGTTAAAGATGTTGGTGCAAGCTGGTGGAGATTGATTATGATGCATAAGTGATCATTTGGTTGTTGGAGGAAGTTGAATCCACTCATCTCCACAAACTCAAAATACCTACAACTTTCTCCATCCTAAGTAGAATGGAACTTTCACTTAAAGAGCTCATAGAAATGACCCTCATGCATATTAGGCAATCATGGAATGAGGTCACCAATAGACTTACCAATGGAATTAACTCTAAAGGATCTGTTTATGCAATAAGTTAGGAGACCTACCAATCTCAAACGTGAAGTTGAGTTGTGAAGAGTTGCTAAATAAGTCAAACCTCACTCATAAGCTATGGTAATGGTAGAAATATGGCTATATCCTCAACAAGCAAAAGGAATAATGATCGTTTCACCTAGATCCAACATCTTACGGACCTTCCATTCTTGACCTTGAAGTCAAGTGTGAAGTCTGGCCTTGCTCGTAGGCTATAAGGTAATGGTGGGAAATATGACTAAATCCTTGTTAAGAAAAATAAACAATGATTGTTACACCCAACTCCAACACCATGGAGGACCATCCAAAGCCCAATGATATGCACCTTCAACATCTCAAGGCAGACCTCAATAGCATAAATGAAGGCCACAATGCACGACTATTTCTATAGAGGGCTAAGTTCTTAACTTTTAAACGACATATTTCATATGTGGCAAAACAAACAAGTATAACCCACCAAAAATAATAGATCTTAGGCTTTAGTTTATCATCTATCAAGTAGGGAAACCATGCGTGTTCATCAATCTACTAGACCTTTTTATGATAAAAGTGAAATCTAGACCATTTTGTCCGTGCTCATCAATCTACTARACCTTTTTATTATTCTCACATCTAGTTAGGTGCTTTTCCTACTTAAAGAAACAATGAAAGCTAGTTCCCAAAGAAAAAAGGGAATAAACCTAATGCTTGGTGCTCATTGTTTGGATTTGTATTTGTAGTGAAAATGAATAAACTAGATTGCATCATCTTCTATTTCAAGCTCTCTTTCTTTCCTTGAAAGAATCCATCAGCATAACAAAAAGAGTTCAATAAACCATAGCTTAGTTGTTATTTATGTTATTCACTTCATTGTCATTTCTATTTGTTGTTAAATACCTAAGAGAACTCACCATCTAAAATCAATCTCCAACCAAATAAATGTGAGACTCTAAACAATGACATGGATAACTTTTGTCCCAAAAAACCAAAGAAACTAAATGCAACAAGGAAGTCACGCCAAGACAGTTAGTGCAAAGTAGTTTGTCACACAAATAAATATGCGCTCCAAAGGAAGAGGCGGACGTAGTCTTCAACAACCATTGGAATTATCTGCAAAGGACACAAAGATGGTTACTATATTCAAGCAATAGGGTCCAATAGTTTCAATTTGTACCATGTATAACATAATGCCCAGCTATCCCATCAGTATGGATATTGTAGACCAATTAGTATCACTCAATACCACATACCAAAAATCAACAGATAACAATAAGGAGATCTAGTAGTCAATTTAGATATCTATAGTATGTTTAAAGAAGAGACTTGATTCATTGTGTTTCTTTGCTCTTTCTTTCTGACCAGATCTAGCAGGCTATGTTACACCACGTTGTGGGAATGGGGGGGAAAATGGATTGGTCGTGAGGATAACTAGAAGGTACCCTTGAATTTCCAATTGATGAGAGGGTGGAGACAATGAAAAACTATTATTAAAAAATATAAAAAATTTATAAATGGAGTTTTCGGAACATACGACTGTGGTACATCTAAATAAAACTCACAATTCTTAAATAAAAGGTCCAAAAGATATTTTCTGCATGGTTATTAAAACCCTAAAAAATCATAGACATAGGGTACAGGTACATACCAAACATGGAAATGAAAATTAATGTTGCAATTATCTCCCATTACAAAAACGTACTACACAGTTTTCCGACAAGCATTGTAGGATCAATGGCTTGCAAGAATCAAATCTAATAATTGAGGATGAATCTCAATCACTGAGAGGGGATTGACTCTAAGAAGGATCAGGATCAATCTAACTCTCCGTTCATATTTTCTCACACTTCGCTTCATTGGCTAGGTCTCTGATCAATCTGCCCACAANGGGAAGTGTCAGATCCAATTGTATGGTCCATTTCAGACATATGGATTATATTTCCCCACTCATTGGCAGTTCCAGAATGTGGTTCGTAGCAAACTGCAACTGCAAAGCGATAATCTTCTCTAGTCCAACCTCGCCCGCCTACTCTACAACCAAGATCCCAAGTCTGAACTGATGGCGGTTTGAATGTTGCACCAGTGATTCATGAGTGAATATTTTTATTAGAGAACCAATGCAACATGGGTGCATGTAAACCATCTAGGGACATCTCCCAGACCTCCTTGTTTTGGGCAGGGAAAAATCAAGGGATGTGGAGGAGGCCCCACACATCCTTGGGGACATCCCCCTCAAGGACATTCTAGAGGAAATGAAATATCTAGCATAAATGCATGATGTGCTCACCATTTGAAGGTAAGAGTTGATGTGTCAAGGATGCCTTGAAAAAATGTACTAGAACCATAATCAAACGACAGTTTCATGATTACTCACATTCTATCTTATGATTCTTTGATTTCTATATGACGAATGGATTATACTTTAAACGTCATATGTTTGTGTCATGAATATTGTTAAGTATGCTTTAGAATTCATGTCCTTGAGTTCTGTATTTATTTCACACAATAATGAAAATATGCCACGAGACTCTGCTTGCTCGAGCATACCATGTTTCCATAAAAAAATAGTAACTCCAGAAAATTGTGAGAGTGGAGAATAATATAGATGTTAAAGGAAGTTTGAAAAAACTCCACATATGTAGTTTTGCATCGTCCCCAAGGAAAATAATATCATGCAAAAAAGATATATGAAGGTGATAACCTGTCATCTCAGCAAGATCCATCTACTATTAAGTGATGAATAAGATGTGGATCTGAAACAACAATGGTTGTTTCCTAAAATTGGCTATGAACTATACAAGAAAGACACACAATATCCCTAAATAGCAGGAAAAAACAGTAAAAAAATTATCATCCATTTCCAAAGAGATCAACCATAACATTTACTAGTAAAAAGTTCCTATAATATAACATATTGTGACCTCTAGTTAGTATAAAGACTCAAAATATATGGTTTAGGATGTGCTTCACAAATTACTATAAATTTTTATCCAAAAATGCATTATCCCAAGTAACCACAGTCTAGGAAATGTAAAAATTTAATCCCTGAATAATTTCTAGTTTCTAGATTTAAAAAAAAATCCAATGCAGATGCAAATATTGGTGATGCACAGGTAAACCACCCTTCAAAAGTAGGATCTAAAGTAGGTGTAATCAAAGGCAATAAGAGGTCCCAACTGACACCACAAATCCTTCATATCTGACAGCTAAGTAACATTGAATCCAGTTTATTGTGCATGCTCGAAGGATGCTAGATATTCCATGGGCATTCTGCAAAAAATTGAAGAACATTAAATTCAAGAAATCAATGTTTATGAACACGTGATCATAAAATGTGAAAATGAGATCTGAAAGATTTCTCCTGTTCAAACTCTAAAAGCAAGGAGAACACAAAGCCAATTGTCCAAATGGTTCTAGAGTGTAGAAATATTTTTTATGGACAAGCCCTTCATTTCTTATTAACATACTGCAATAAAAAAACTGCTGCAGACAACAATAAGTTAAAGGTACACCTCAAAATTTAAGGATTGATGTAACAAGGCAATAATCTTTGCTAAGATCTCAAGTAGAAATCAACGAGGAGATTGCACCTTCAGAACATGCCAAAAGAACTGAATTTCTTTGAAAAATGAATAATGCTACAAAATGCCTAGGTATCAAATACTAAATACAATGAACTTGTTTTAGTGGGGATCATGGGATTAAAGGATCTGGAAATAGGTCCAATCTTGTGTTTTTCTCTTCTAATGAATCTCATGACCTATCATCTACAACCTTCTAAACGGTCTTGGCAAATGATCAGAATATGTGTTATTTTTATGATATACTAGACTAGAATAAATTGACAGTACAGGACGAGATGGCCACCTGATGGAGCTTGTGCAGCAAATACAGTGAACATGTTTTAGTGGTGTCATTGGATTACAGGATCTAGAATTCAGTCCAATATTGTTTTTTTATCTCTTCTAATGAATCTAAGGACCAATCATCTGCAACCTTCTAATTGGTCTTGACCAATGTTTGTGTTATTTTTATGATATACAAGACTAGAACAAAATGACAGTATAGGAGGTGCAGACCACCTGATGGAGCTTGTGCAGCATGAGCTTGGTAATCTCATGGAAAATGTAGATCATCTATATTATATTCCTGGCTTTGGTTCTACAATTATTTTCAGCTGGCACATAAATTATATCCACCAGCATCTGTCCAATCTTGTTTTTTTTATCTCTTCTAATGAATCTGAGGACCAATCATCTGCAACCTTCTAATTGGTCTTGGCCAATGTTTGTGTTATGTTTATGATATACAAGACTAGAACAAACTAACAGTACAGGAGGAGCTGGCCACCGATGGAGCTTGTGCAGCATGAACCCACCAATCTCATGGAAAATGCAGATCAACTATACTATATTATTGGCTTTGGTTCTACAATTATTTTAAACTAGCTAGGGTGGATGAGCACCCTTACCTAGGAGGACGTTACCCTAATCAACATGATGACTAAGCCATTAAGTGCTCTTTGATTCAAAAAATGGGGTAGTGAGATGCTCTTTGATTCACAAAATAGGGCTCTTTGATTTCTACTCACTGGGTGTTGTCAAGTTTTTTTGTTGATTGAACAACTAAGAAATAATTCCCATACTTAGGGTTATATTGCTAAAAGAAATAGTAGTATCTATATTGTTTCCAATAAAATTTTGGGACAAAGTTTCCTAAGGAGGGGGTTGTATGTACTATGTAGTGCCCCACCTTTTAAGCACCAAGAGCATTGAGTCAAATTCCCTATTTGACCAAGGTTGAAAAGAACCTATTGATGTGTATATGATATAATAATTAAAAACTCTCCACCCAACTCTTTATGCAAAGAATGAGGATCCAAGATTATGATTAGTCTAACACTTAAATGTTTCAACTAGCAAAATGACTCGCACCATGTATCATTAGCATCAACATTTGTTGTCTATCTCAAAGATTTCAAAATAAGTCATGTTATCAATGAATAATCCTCCACAAATTAAGAAGGAATGACATTACTTGGTACAAGGAGGTAGGTACCAAAGTCTCATAAGGCTCGTTCAATGTAACAACACCTCGTACTCCAAGCTCTTTCAAGAGTTGAACATCTTTAGGAAATAGAAAAGCACCTAACAAAACAAACTGACAAACAAAGAGGTCACGATACAAAAGAATGGAATACCTTATGTTAAGGCAATATGAAGGATTATAATGCAAGAGAATACAATGGATAACAATGTAAATATCTGTCGTAAAATGGTTACAAATTAATTGTTCAACCCAGTATACACAAATAATATAGATCAACAAGAAATATAAGCCAATGTTACAACTTTACCCCACATACAACTTACATGTTCATGATATCAAACTCGAATAACTCTAGATTTAGAAAGTTC
The DNA here is from genome assembly GCA_009831015.1 of Picea engelmannii. Classification (NCBI taxonomy): domain Eukaryota; kingdom Viridiplantae; phylum Streptophyta; class Pinopsida; order Pinales; family Pinaceae; genus Picea; species Picea engelmannii. The sequence goes on from ML787986.1 coordinate 174,328, forward strand.
AATAAAAATAAGGTATCAAGTGCATCAAATAGAACCCTAGTCTATCACTACTTCAGAAAATCAACATACACACACATTCTAACTATGGACCTGTGTCAAATTAATGACATGATATATATACATTGCTTTGTATCAATGGGCTAATCTTTGTCCCTTGTTTGCCTGCAGTGGTTATCTAGTGCAGGGCCTTTTGGGCTTATGAACCCAGAAAACCCATACCACGTGGAACCATAGGGATTATTGCATGCCCACTGTCATTAGAAATACAGTTGGATAGAATGGTGGTGGCAGCCAACTCGGTGGATTTACAGATTTGTCCCAAATCTCTGTGTGTATGTGTATCCCTTAAACTCTTCTTTCGCCTCTAAGGTTATACAACACTAAAATAGGTACTAATCCAAAGGTTATACACACATCTATATTTTTTTTAAAACACAATTTATTAATTTTGAAATGAAAATTTTGAGAAATGAATTAAAATCAAAATTAATTCAATTACAGTCATGTCATAAGACTGACTATGCAATCAACGAGGTAATAATGACATCCATACACAATAAGCATCGAATGGTTCCACTTTTCTTTAAAACATAAATAGAGATATGGAAATTTGATCCCATAGTCATGACAACCTGGGCTAATGAATTGGAGACTAGCTTCGAATTGAATTCATACCTTGACCATTCCCTTGTTCATTCAACCTGTTCTTTAATTGTCGTAGATATTTTCTCCTCAGATTGTTGTTTCTTTTAAAGTAAAAAGAGGCAAGAATAAACATGATCTATAACCTTCACTACTTTCCTACTATACATAGTGTACCTCCATAAAATTAAAACAAAAAATATAAAATTATTTTTTCAAATGAATAAAAACTAGGTTTCATTACTTATACTGCTCTCCATAACTACATTATGTTTTTCATTTTTACCCTTTTACCTAGTTCAGCCCATGATTTGGTTGTTTGACATTTCCAATGAATAGGGGCAAAATATACAACTGCAAGCAATTGTTTGAAAACTTAGTTGCTACATTATCAATAATATCGAGGAATCGAACTACAATTCCTCGATCTCTCATAAAGTTTCTATTAGAGCAACAACAAGTGACTAATAATACAATAGACTTAGAGAGAGTTTGAAGCATACCATATGCAATATGTAATTTTTTCAAGCCTAGGTGACTACTATCATAATGTTCTCTCATTAAATAACTCAAAACAAAATTTATTTCAAGGCAGAAAATCAAATTTCTAACATTGCATCAATCACACAACAGCTAAAAAATGAACAGTGGAAGCAAAAATGAAACACATATATACACAGGGATTTCTCCTTTTTATCAGCTTTCATTCCTTTGATCAAAGCTTACAAAGTGATCTCTACTTCCTGCTTGAATCAACAGCTGTACGGTCATTAAATTCTCCTAGATCTAAAGTGTACGACCTGTGTAGGGAAGGACTTCTACAACACTATGGCCTACTCTTTTCCTACCTATTATGAACAACATATCACTCTTCCTTTCCTATCAACACTGAAGAACACTTCAACAATCCCAAAAGATAAAGTACGACCTGCAAATCTGAAGGTGTATGACCTGTGCATGGAAAAAACTGCTACAACAGTGTATGGTCTATTGTACTTGCTATTCACTTCAACAATCTACTCTTCTTCTCCTTGAATGCACAGTACCCTTCTTCCATCTTTCTTTCTCTCTTCTCGTGTGAGAACGACCTCTTCCTCTCTTGTCCTATTTATTCTTTGACATAAAACTTATCTCCTCAATCCTAGCTTCCACCTATCTCAATCTTGAGATGTACGCTTAAGATTAAATTCCAATCTAAGTCACTAATGTTCTAGAACTTATACAACATTTCATTAGACTAAGTTAACTTCAAAACATTAGACTTTCACTTGTCAACTTTCATCGCAATTGTTCAAGCTTTACATATTGTATCATAGATGAACAAATGCTTTTTGAGGTCTAAAGCCATCAATTTATTTTATGCACCATTCTTAATCTACTTTGGTTATCATTCTATTTGCCATTTGAACTCCAAGTTGTGGAATCAAGTTTAAGTTTGACTAACAACAAAGCCAATGTTCGATCAAATAAGAAGGATCAGAAAGAAAGTCACAAAATATTCATCATTCAAAACAAAAGGTTATGCTTGAATGCAATAAGAAAATTCAATCATCCATTTAAATACAAATATAACAAGTAGCATGTAAGGTAGGAAGAGTTGGTATTAACTAGTAGAATAGTAAATTACTAAATCCTATCCATAGATTGAGCTAATCAATCCAAGATCTAGGCTTCTCATGACCATATACATAGAGAGCTAGCATAGCCATTTACATAACTACTTTAACTACCTTAACTACATTAGCCCACTAAGTCAAGTAGACTAGACAAGACATTTGCCTACATACTCAACTTGACAAAGATGAGAGTCAAGACTCCAAAAGACTATCCTTGAACTCAACTTATGTAACCCGAAGGACAATTTGACTAAGATTCAACATGAACCAAGCTTTAACATCTTCAAACCTTCAAGATTAATTGAGAACTACTACCTTCAAACAAAATTGTATAGAGCCAAACACAAAGAAAATCATGGGGTATACCTCATTTTGCTTAATGAGTATGCAACTGATTGGCATGAATCATGAAACATTTTATCAAAAAGAAGGAATTAAAGGCAATATCCAATGTTTTCTAATTTGGATTCTTCAAACAATTGAATCTTAATGACAAACTTGTGAAAGAAAGTGGAGGAGACATGGCAATATAGCAAATTAATGTATGTTCATTTTAAATCTTGGTAAAAGGTAATCAGAAATATTATGCACCAAGAAAGTATGGGAGGGAAGTGTTTCAATAAAAACATACAAAAATAGTTGCACAAACAAGTACAGACGACACAGAACCATATTTTAAGCCCTATTGAAAGTTGATATGATTCATCTCAAAACTAGAGCAATGAGAGACTTGGCATGTCAAGCAATAATAAGAGGTTATGAGGTTAATACCATTGCAACAACTGCTAATACCGTAAGTTTTATGAGGTTGGAAAACACATGCAGTGTTGCACCCAAGAGTCTCTAGTGCTGCATCATCACTCGCTTTGGCTCTACCCTCAACTGCACAAGTACATTGCACAGGAACCATGGTATGAACTGATGAAGTGTGCCATCACTGGGGGAATACTATCTGAGCAGCCCAGTTAAAAAATTCTAATGTATTGACTCATGATTAGCCATTTCCAAGAGACAATAAGATAAGCAATCCATTTGAAAGAAAAGTAAAACAGAGACATATATAATGTACAAGATACATCAGAATTAGATTGAAGTCAACTTTATTAGGTAATTGAAAATATATGCAATCATTCACACCATCAAAAACAATATTACCAAATTGAAAAACAATTTTGTACCTACAAACAACTACAAGGATTCCTTAGTAACAGAAGCAAGGTTGGTGATAGTAATTTTCCTAACAGAGAAGACAAGGTATGGAAAGTACGAAAAGATGTATATGTCCATTTTATCTGGCAATTTAAAGTATTAACATTGTGGTACTATCAAAAACTTATTATATTGAAATGAAAAACAATATGTACTGCAAACAACATATGCCAGTGTGCTCTCCGCATATGCCAATCTTGAAGCACTGGATTAGGGAAGACAATTCCATGCTCACGTAATTATAACTGGATTTGAGTCGAATGCAATAGTTGGAAGTTCCCTAGTTGATATGCATTCTAAATCTGGTAGCAGAGTTGATGCCCGTCGGGTTTTTGACAGATTGCCTAAGCGAGATGCAGTTGTATGGAATACCAGTTTGGGTGTTTCCTTAATTAAATGTGCAATCCTCCAGTAATGAATAATTAACCATTGTTGACACAATCAATATTCTCCTCTGTATGTCAAAATTCTTGAAATTGGATCATACTAGGGCATTTGATTAGTACAAGGGTAAAAAGTTGGGCAAGTTATCTTACAAACACTTTCTAAAGCCATTGAATACAAATTCAATTTGATTTCTAACATTAATACATAACATATTGTGGATTTGATTCTTGAGTAGATTTAGATTCACTTGATTATCTATTTTGCACATATGTATGCAAACTATGGGGGGCATCGTAATCCAAAACCATCTAGCCTTTGTTTTCATTTTCATTGTCGGTTTCTGTTTGGTTTCCTTCTTCTCATTTCTAGTGACATAGAAATAGATCGTTTAGGATCATAAGGAAATCCAATTGCTAAGCAAACATGACTATAATTTTTTAGTTTTCCAGAGTAATTTTTAACTTGTTAGCTTGTAATGTCCAACACAATTGAGATTTCAAATATGACATGATAACAAAAGTTGACTTGTAAGATTTAAATCAATGCATCTTTCCGACCCCCCTGGTGTGGGTAGATAATTGAGGTGAACAGACAAGTAGGGATATGAATGTTGTTATAGAAGCTATGGCTCGGAAGGGAACTGAGCAACTTGTTATAGTCAGTACCTGATGGTTGATCAGAAGGGGCATAAATTTGTCTTTGAAGTCACTCGTGGTAATTTATTACTCACTGCTCTTATGTTAACCATGAGTATAGTGAAAATGGGGAAGACAACCTCTCCCATGCCCTACACAACATTTGTAGAAGATTAAATTTTAGCCCTAGTGAATCAACAAAGAAACAAAGGAAAAATGATACATTCCTATCTTAATATACAAGCACATCCACTCTCATACACTCACACATGGGTCTATTGAACACAATTACAAGGGCCATTAGCCCATATTTTCTACCCTACACTACTGCAACAACTAGGTGTTGTGCAAATTCATGCAAAGGATGATATCTTTATTTGACTCTCATTTCCCTCAACCCCCCTTTTCTCTGGAGAGTTATGTGTTGTGCATTGGGAGAAAGTTCATTTATGGCCTTCATTTCTTGTTTGACTAGATCATGCAAGTCCAAAATGGAATTTCTCTACAATGCAAAAAACAATTAGCGAGTGTTGAGCCTAGCAATTGACACATTGATCTGTAGAGAGAAAAAACTAGGGAAATGTCCCCTTAATATTGTTGAGATGATCTCCTTGGAGCAGCAGTTGCACCAAGGATCCTCCTTGATCCAGATGGAAATCAAGCTGTAGAATTAACCTAAGATCCTGGATTCACCTCCAACAATGAAGCAGAGGCATTGGCTACTCTCGAAATGGTCATGACACTAAAAAATTATAGAATTCAATAGGAAACTACCATTGGGAATTCATCAATCATCATCAGATCCCTTCTGAATGGAACCCCCCCGGAAGATTCAAGATTAGCATGAATCATCCAAAGGATTCTTTCCCTCACCTCGACTATGAATTCTGTCTCCTACTTCCAGGTTCTATGTGACCTCAACACAATTGCAAACAAAATGGAAAACAAGGGGACAACATTGAGAAAAGGAGAATGTGCTTTGAGGGAGGCAAGGGGGACAAGAACATCCCCTCACCCAATCATGTGATAATGGTCCCATCAACATGGTTTTGTCACCTCCAAAAGTTGATAAGAAAGAAAGGCAAGGATCCTCCCTATACATGTCATGTCCCATGTTCATGTGGTGGAGAGGGAGTATTAAATACTCCCATTTGACTGCACCCCCCTCCCCTGGCCATACATTGTAACCTCAAAGAAAAATCAATCTCTAAAAGATCCTCCTACATGCAAATCCAGCATCTAGCCATGGAATTAATAGTTAACTCTTGTCCCGTATAGCTTGCAAATTAGTGAAGGCACCCAATATAAAGGTCAAAATCAACAACAGTAAGATCATTCCTCTACATTTGGTTTTTGGTCTAAATTGTTTGGACAATGAGAAGAGGCCACTTCCAATCATAGTCTTTGATCGCCCTCAGTGCATATACAGTGTCTTTGGAACCACGTGAGGCAGATAACCAGAAAGCACAGTAAAGGAAACATGGCTCACAAATTTCATTGTTTACATTTGGTTTTTGGTCTAAATTGTTTTGACAATGAGAAGAGGTCACTGCCCATCATGGTCTTTGACCACCCTTAGTGCATATACAATGTCTTTGGGACCACATGAGGCAAATAACCAAAAATCATAGTAGGGACAACATGGCTCATGAATTCTATTGTTATTGCATGTGTGAGGAGAGACTTGAGATATGGTTTCTTCCATTGTGTATGAGAAATTGAGGAGCTCAAGGAAATGACCAATGGTTTGGCACAATGATCCGGATTATTTTCGGCACAAAATGAGAGCGGAGATATAATAAGGAAATGCACAGAGATATCGTAGATATTCAATAATATAACAGAAATGTATCAGAGATGCAACCATAAACACAGATATACAGTAATACATGATTTCTATTAATGAAAGAAATGTACAGAGA
>ML787986.1:206788-245188 GCA_009831015.1 Picea engelmannii
ATAAATACCTGGAATAATCATTGTCAACATTATGTGCTCCCTCTTTATTGACATCCAAGGAGGAATGTTATTGTTGATAACAAAAATAGGCCACACTGAGTAAACAGACCAAATCTCTCCAAATGGATTAACACCGTCAGTTGGCAATGAAAGCCTAACATTACGAGGTTCATCTGTAAATTCTAGAGATTTTGCAGCAATTTCCTTAAATTCATAACCATCTGGAGGCATTCGAAGAACACCATCTTCAATTTTCGTTCATGCATGGTAATCCATAAACTGTGTTATGCTTTGACACATGAACTGTCGCTGCAAACGTGGAATTATGGCAATATGTTGGAGAACCTTTCGAGGGACCATTTTTGTTACTTGATCGGTTCGATATCTATTGATACCACATACCGGACATTTTGTTTTCTATGCATGTTGTCCATAATATATAATATGATCATCGGGACATGTATTTATACATTGATACTCCATTCCAATGTATTTCATAATGGCATGCAAATCTCGATATGTGCGAGGTAAAATATTTGACGAGGGTAACAAAAATTCACCTAACAATCTAAAACATAAAAAATAAATAGTTAATGTAAAGAATAGGGATTGTAAATTAGTATTTCATTTTTATTTTACACATTAATTAACACTAAAAAAAAATGGGGAATAGTCAACCTTTATGAAGATGCGAAGTAACATATTACATACCTTAGGATCTATGTCATACAAGTGTTAGACAAATGATTCGTAACTTTCAAATTCACCAGCAACAATGTAGTGGAGAGAATATTTTCTCTTGACCCTTTATAAAGTCGTTTATTTGCCTTTTCAATCAAAGGTTCATCATAAATACCATCACCATTGTCCCTATGATCCTCATCTGGATGACCGAATAAGTCTTGAATCATTTGATTTGTCTCATCAACTTGAACTATGTTATTATTGTCATCTACTTACATGGAATCATTAACTTGATCTTCATTATCTGCTTCAAGTTCTTCATCTTGTACTACAACATCATTTCTTCTACTACTTGGTGCTTTTTGCATAAAGTTAGGGGGAAATCTAGCTTTATAATTACAAACAATCATGAAAAATTAGTGCATGTATAAAACATTATAAAATTTGAGAATATAACAAATATTAAAATAGATAATGAATGTATATACCATCGGACGATATTCATTTGATCCCCCGTCCATGTGCCCATATTTTCTACAATGTTTTGTAGTTGTTGCTATTAAAATTGTTTTGGGACGTCTAGTACAACAATTTTTGCAAGGGCAATAACATTTACCGTCACCCTTTTCACCCTCCTTAATTCTTTTCCCAGCTCTAATGTTTTCTGACATTCTTCCCCACATACTTATACTAAAACAAATATCTATTTTTTGTTTGCCGAGAAGACTCACAAACCCTTTTTGAAGCGTCGTTATTATAGCAAACTTGTCGCAACATCCGTCAAATGCAACATATTTATAGATTTTGTAACGTCACAATTCCGATTTAAAAAAGTCCTAAGTGACCATTGGTATTTTGACTTGGTAAACATACTAAGATGACCGTTGGAGGGGAAAACCTAGTTTCCAAAATGTCACAATTGCGACATATATCTTCCCAAATGTGGCAAGAACGACGTCTATGTCACAAACGTGGTAAGAGAGATGTTATGGTGGAAAACGTGGCAAGAGAGACGTTGCAAAACGTCGCAATTGAGACATCAATCTTCACAAATGTGGCAAGAACAACGTCTATGTCACAAACGTGGCAAGATAGACGCTCCAGTGGAAAACGTGGCAAGAGAGACATTAACGTGGCAAGAGAGACGTCAACATGGCAAGACCGACATTATCAGGCAACATGAATTTTTTTTATATAAATTTCCTCTATTTTGCGACAATATGGACAATTTTGTCCATAACGCCGCAAATAAAACGTCGGAATTTTTACAATATGTACTAGTGCTATAATTTAAAATTGATTAGTCACAATTTTATTTTCTAGGGTGCATAAAATAGCCTAGGATTTAGTGCCTTGGGATAGGATTTTGTGAGTAAACTTCTCCAAGGCAATTAAACCAACATATGTGTCAAAGTCAGGGAGTGGAGAAATCCATTGTATAATTGGTAATATCAGGAGGCTCTGCTCACACCACAGTTAATCACGAGGTCATGCGAAGTTGGTTGAAGGGATATCCCCTCGAAACCTTCCTAGAATCAGAGATATTTCTAGGGATCTATTCGTATCTGGGGATATTTCTAGTGCCTTTACCTCCATGAGAGGCGATACTTTCAAGGTTTCAGGATTTTCTACCCTTCCCATATGGTGGACCTGACTTATGACTTCTCACTTGTGCATTGGTTATACAGTGGTTTATTAGTTGCTTGACTTAGGTGTCTCATAGGTTACTTGTAGGGGTTATTCTGTAGGTACCCTGGATCAGATAAGGGTTGAACAACACATAACATTTATGGAGGATTACCTCTATGGGGGGATCTGACCGAGTGGTTGTTAAGCCCTCGAGGGACCTTATAACTAATTTTTTTACCTCTGATCTTTAGCAGGGAGTCTCAGGCCCCTCTTGGATGAGACATACCTTCTTTAGGGAGGGAGGCCACTCAGCCACTTTACCTTATTTGTATGCATATTGGTCGTTTGAATTTTGGTGTGCTCTTTGACTAATAGTTAGCCTTAGGATATATTTTTTATCTTTAGAGTCTTAAATCATCATGAAGTCGGACCAGCCTCCCCGTCGGTCCCGTTGCTTGTTTTAGTTACCACCGTATTTCGAGTCTTTTCCTTCTAAAAGTTGTAGAGTTATTAGGAGTGGTACTGATGCAGGAGCATTGGTATCAAATCAAAGCAAAGAAAATGTGGAAGCAAAGTTGACACATCAATGCATTGAAAGAGCCAAACCGATTCTTAACCAGCTTGGTAGCAATGTGGAGATTTTTTGAATCTCTCGTTAATTAATTAGATGTATGTAAAGTGAGTCCATCATTTTGAAATGATAGATCATTGTAAATCCTTACATGACTGTAATATATTATAGGTGTAGGATATTATCTCGTATTAGTAATTAGGTTGCATTAATTAAGCTAAGTAGGTAACTGCTAGAGTAGAAGGTGATAGATATTAGATAGGGGGAAGAAGAGCAAAGAAGTCTCTGGGTCCTTAGACAAGTTTTCATGGTAGTGTTTATAAGAGACCGAAGTTGTAACCATGTTTTTGGAATGAATAGAACAAAGGATAATTTAACCAATTGTACAGTGTTGATATTGTTTTATAGTTTTATTGTTGTTATGTGTTTTGTGGATGTATGATGTTTATGATGAAGGAATGAATTTATGAAGAATTGAATAAGTTTCAAGTGTTTCTCTTCTGTAAGTTATGCAAGGAGTGCATATTGAACGTAAGGAGTGCGTGTGAGAGAGTCCTTTTTCGAATCGAAGTTCAGAAGAGATAGTGTGGAACTTTTGTATGCAGAGTGTGCATATTAAGCGCAAGGAGTGTGTATGTGAAGTATTTGACTTGGAGAAATAACTCAGGTTTTTCTCATAAGAAATTGCAGAGGTTAGTCGCAAGGAGTGCATAGGACCAGAAATCGACTAAGTGTCAAAGAAATCCTTCAGAAGGAGAATTTGCGGAAGTTGGACAATATAAAGGGTTAAGATCTATCCAAGAGGAACGAATCATTTCAGACCGTTGGATCTAGGAAACGTGCACGAGCTTTAAACTCTGTGTACACCAAGGAGTAGAGATCATTGAAGCCCCGAATGAAACAAGGAATGTTGATTCAAGGAGGGATACGCGTCAATAGATCGTAAGATCCAGGTAAATTGCAATTGGGTTTCAATTGAGAATTGAGACAGTCAAAACCCGAAGACCCAAATTAAATCTAGACCATCAAATCTAGAGGGATGCATGGCAACAGATCACGAACTTCAGATAATAATACTCTTTGAAGTTGAGAATTAAAATATTTGAACCCTGAAGGTCCGAAGTAAATTATAACCATCGATTTGAGTTGGATAAATGTCAACAGATCTTTTATTTCGGGAGATAGCCATTGTGGAGAAAGCAGGAGTTGATATTTGAAACTCCTGAAGCCCGAATCACAGAATAAATCACAGTCGTTGATTTAGAAGGGTTAATTTTGATCCGTAGATTGGGAAAGGGAAAATCTGAACCGTTAGGTTTAAAAGCACTGTCGAGATCTTGAGATCGACGATCACGAAGGATTGCGGGGATGGAAAGTACTCGTATGTTAAAACTTTGATAACGGGCTGCAATTGAAACCACGATATTGCAAAAAGGATGTGTGGCGATTTGTAGTGAATTGTGGGGAGAAAAGTGGGTTGATCCCAAACCACTTTAGACCGCGCCCAAAATTGTGTGTGGACATAGCCTGAGGTCACATGTGGGAAGGATTTAATGGAAGAGGAGCTAGTGCATGAGTCATGATCATTCAATAATGAGAAGAAGATATTGTGAGTGTTATAGAACTTGCATCAAAAGACAGAAAAGTCATGTGTTTATTTACAAGCGATACCATTAAGGTTTCAGAGAGCTAATTTAGCTCTGAGAATTGAATATCCTTAAATAGGAGGTCATGCATCCCCAAGGAGAAAGGGGGGGTTTTCACTTGGTGGTATCAGAGCATGAACAATATTGAATTTGTACTTAGTGTGTTAAGAACAGTTGAAGTGATGTCACCAATGGTACATGTAGAACCACCTTTAGCAAACTATGTTGTAGGAAGACAAATGAGAGAGCTTTATGCAAGCTTGGAAGTGATGGAAGCAATGAAAAGAATAAAACCTACCACTGAAGACGTCAGTGATGCAGAAAGAGAAGAAGTAGAGGTTGAAGAAGATACAGGAGAAGATGCGGCTGAAGAACACTTATTGAAAGTTGTTGTGAAGTTGGGACCTAGAGCAAAGATGGACGTCCCAATGTGTGAAGGTAATTTGGATGCCGAAGAGATATTGGAATAAATAAGGTCAATGGACAAGTATTTTGAATATGAAGATGTCAATGAAGAAAGGAAGGTGAGACATGATGTCACCAAATTAAAGGGACATGCAACACTATGGTGGGATGAACTGCAGGAAGAGAGAAGGAGCAAAGGAAAATAGAAGATAAAGAATTTGGATAGGATGGTAGCCAAAATGAAGGCTAAATTCATACCTAAGGATTACTAGATAAATCTGCTCAGAAAGTTGCAAAACCTGAGACAGAGGGGTATGATAGTGAAAGAGTGTATAAAAGAGTTCTATAGGCTGAATATTAGGACTAGACAAAGAGAGAAGGACGATGAAAAATATTCTAGGTATATAAATGGCTTGAGGTATGAAATCCAGGATGAGATCATCATGACTGTGAGGACCATGGAAGATTCTTATCAAATTGCACTGAAGGCAGAAGAAAAGTTGGACAGAAACCAAAGTCAGCGAAACAGAAGTAGAGGCTCAAATAGAGGTAAGGCATTTGTCTATGATAAGGCATCGAAACCCAAGGAAGATAGTGAAAAATCATATGGTCACTTTGAATGAGGAGGAAGTTCCTGAAGAAGACCATTTGGTGGGAGAAATTATTTTCCTCAAGGAAAAGGAAGAGATAGAGGAGGTGGAGTTAAATGTTATGCATGTGGAAAGACATGACACGTGTCTTGGAAGTGCCCCGAGAGGAAGAAAGAAGGAGGAGGAGAAGCACACATTTTGGAAGCCCAGAAGAATGTGGAAGCACAAGTAGTAGAAGGAGGACATAACCTTATGATGAGGAATGTTATTCTAAATCCATAGAAAGAAATAGAAGACTCAGTTTAGCGAATGAAGTTGTTCAGGACTTCTTGTAAAACAAAGGATAGAGTTTGCAAGATGATTATAGACAGTGGAAGTACTGATAATTTGGTATCTACAAAAATGGTTGAGAATTTGAAGCTAGAGACAACTGCACACCCAAGTCCATATAAAGTATCATGGTTGCAGAAAGGACATCAAGTAATGGTAAGTCAACAATGCAAAGTTGAATTTAAAATAAAAGGCTATAAAGATGAGAGTATGTGTGATGTAATTCCCATGGATGTTTTTCATATTTTGTTGGGGAGACCATGGAAGTTTGATAGGAATGTCATTCATGATGGGAGGAAGAATACTTATACTCTGGAAAAAAAATGGTAGAACCCACATGTTACTTCCAATAGAAGAGAAGAAGGAAAAGCAAGAAGCCAGCACAAGAATACTTCTCATGAGTGGGAAGGAACTCTTGAAAGAGATCAATAAAGATCAAGAAATGCAATTTATTGTAGTAAGAAAGACGAGCATTATCCTTAGCAATACTTCTATGAATGATTTACCTGAAGAAATTCAAGAATTGTTAGAGAATTTTGCTGACATAGTAGTGGATGAGTTGCCTCAATCATTACCACCCATTAGGAGTATTAGCCACCATATTGACTTGATTCCAAGAGCTATTTTGCCAAATAAAGCATCTTATATGCTTACACCTCGAGAGAATGAAGAAGTTAAGAATCACGTTCAGGATTTGTTGGATAAAGGTTTAGTCAGGGAAATTCTAAGCCCATGTGCAGTGCCAACTATATTGAGTCCAAAGAAATATGAGGTATGAAGAATGTGTACAAATTACAGGGCCATCAACAAGATTACCATGAGGTATAGATTTATTTTACCCAGGATGGATGATTTGATGGATTGTTTGAGTGGAGCAATCTATTTTTCAAAAATAGACTTGAAGAGTGGATATCATTAGATAAGAATGATAGAGGGAGATGAATGGAAGACAACATTCAAGACAAATGAAGGTTTGTTTGAATGGCTAGTCATGCCATTTGGATTGACAAATACTCCAAGAAAATTTATGAGGTTGATGAATGAAGTATTGAAAGACATCATAGGTAAATTTTTCATTGTGTATCTGAATGATATATTAGTTTTCAGCAAAATAGAGGAAGAACATTTAAAACACTTGACATTAGTGATGAGGAGATTGCAGCAAGAAAAGTTGTTAATAAAATTGAAGATAAGTTATTTTATGAAGACAGAACTCATATATTTTGGTTTTGTGATCTCTTCAAATGAATTGAATATGGATCCAGAGAAGGTGAGAGCAATCAAAGAATGGTTGTCACCAAGGAGCATATTTGAGGTGAGAAGTTTTCATGGGTTAGCAAGTTTTTATAGAAAGTTTATTAGAAATTTTAGTGGTATATGTGCACCCATGATGGATACTGTAAAAAAGAAACACAAGTTTTTTAATTGGATAGAGGAGGCTGAGAAAAGCTTCAAAGTGTTGAAAAATAAGATAACATAACAACCAATTTTGGTTTTACCCGACTTTGGAAAAACATTTCAGGTGAGGTGTGATGCAAGTGGGATAGCCATTGGAGTAGTTGTGAGTCAACATAATAGGCCAGTTGCTTATTTTGGTGAAAAATTAAATGACACTAAGGAGAAATGTTCTACATGTGACAAGGATTTGTATGCAGTGATTCAAGCTTTGGATAAATGGAAGCATTATTTAATTCCAAAAGAATTTGTCTTGTATAGTGATAATCAAGCTTTGCAATTTATTACTAGGCAAGAAAAGTTGAATGAGAGGCATGCTAAGTGGGTAGAATTCATGCAGAATTTTACTTTTGTCATTAAACATATTTATGGAAGTGCTAATAAAGTTGTAGATGCTTTGAGCAGGAGGAATTTGGTTGTACAAGAATTTCAAGTGAAGACCTTAGGGTTTGAACACCTTAAGGAAATGTATCAGGAAGATCCAAATTTTAAGGAGGCTTATGAAGCATATGAAAATCCTTTGTTGAAGGATAGCAACTCATGGGAAGAATATTTTATCCAGGATGGATTTTTGTTTAAAGGAAGCCAATTGTGCATACCAATATGCTCAATGAGAGATAAGTTTTTGAAAGAAAAACATAGTGGAGGTTTAGCCGGACATTTTGTTCATGACAAAACATTTGTCCAAATGAATAGTTTGTATTATTGGTCATGTATGAGGGAAGATGTGAAGAAATTTGTAGATTGATGTAATATTTTCTAACATGCAAAAGGAAAAAGACAAAATACTGGTTTGTATTAGCCATTGCCTATTCCAGAAAGGCCTTGGGACGCAATTAGTATGGATTTTGTATTGGGATTACCTAGAACTCAGAAGGGAAGTGATTCCATATTTGTTGTGGTAGATATGTTTTCTAAAATAGCACATTTCATACCATTCTAGAAGACAAATTATGCTACACACATAGCCAATGTATTTTTCAGAGAAATTGTAAGATTACATGGATTGCCCAGAAGTATAGTCTCAGACAGGGACACTAAGTTTGTAGGACAATTTTGGAGGAATCTATAGAAGAGGCTGGGAACTAATTTATCTTTCAATTCAGAATATCACCCTCAGATAGACTGAAGTGATGAATAAGAGTCTGGAAATTTTGTTAAGGATTTTAGTCACTGAACAAGGTCGCCAGTGGGATCATATTTTGGCACAGGCAAAATTTGCATTTAAAAAATTAGTTAATAAAAGCACTGGAAAATTTCCATTTGAGATAGTATATGGAAGACATCTAAGAGGGATTGCAGAATTGAGAGAGTTGAAACAAGATGAATTCAGGAGCATTGGAGCAGAAGATTTTTCTACAGAAATGAAAAGACTTCATGATCAAGTTAGGAGGTAGATACATGATAGTAATCAAAAGTATAAGGACATAGTTGATCAGAAAAGAAGGGAAGTTGAATTTGAAGTGGGAGATGAGGTTTTATCTCATTTGAGGAAGGAAAGGTTTCCAAGAGGAACATATAATAAGTTGAAGATGAAGAATATAGGACCATGCAAGATCCTTAGAAAATTTGCAACAAATTCTTATGAGATCGAGTTGCTAGACAATGTTGGGATATCACCGATATTCAACATTGCATATTTGTATCCTTATAATAGAGATGAAACAGGAGAATTGGATGATCAGGAAGAGATTCAATGGGAAGAATAGATGCCTACAGTAGAAAAACCTCAGATGGAGAAAATTTTAGAACAGAGAGTTGGAAAGAAAACCAAAAGAAAGATATATCCGGAATTTTGTGAACCAAAATGATCACCCTATGGAAGATTCAAGTTGGGTAACTAAACCTGATATTTTGAAGCATGGAAAGACAGTGCGAGAGCTCATGGATAGGAGTACATGAATATTTTGGCCAGAGGATTATGATGCAGGAGCATCGCTATCAAATCAAAGAAAAGCGGACGTGGAAGTGAAGTCAACACATCAACGCATTGAAAGAGCCAAACCGACTCTTAACCAGCTTAGTAGCGGTGTTGAGATTTTTTGAATCTCTCGTTAATTAATTAGATGTATGTAAAGTTGGGCCACTATTTTGAACTGATGTATCATTGTAAATCCTTACACGACTGTAATATATTACAAGTGTAGGATATTAGCCCACATTAGTCACTAGGTTGCATTAATTAATCTAAGTAGGTAACCACTAGTGTAGAAGGTGATAGATTTTAGATAGGGGGAAGAAGAGAAAAGAAGGCTCTAGGTCCTTAGACAAGTTTTCATGGTAGTGTTTGTAAGAAACAGAAGTTGTAACCATGTTTTTGGAATGAATAGAACATAGGAGAATTTATCCAATTGTACAATGTTGATATTGTTTTAAATTTTTATTGTTGTTATGTGTTTTGTGGATGTATGATGTTCATGATGAAGGAATGAATTTATGAAGAATTGAATAAGTTTCAAGTGTTTCTCTTCTGTAAGTTATGTAAGGAGTGCATACCGAACGCGAGTATGTGTGAGAGAGTCTTTTTCGACTCAAAGCTCAGGAGAGATAGCGTGGAACTTTTGTATGCATAGTGTGCATATTAAGTGCAAGGAGTGTGTATGTGAAGTATTTGACTTGGAGAAATAACTTGGGTTTTTCTCATAAAAATGTGCAGAGGTCAGTCGCAAGGAGTGCACAGGACCAAAAATTAACTAAGTGTCGAAGAAATCCTTCAGAAGGAGAATTTGTTGAAGTTGGACAAGATAAATGGATAAGATATATACAAGAGGAATGAATCATTTCAGACCATTGGATCTAGGAAATGTGCACAAGATTTAAACTCTTTGTACACCAAGGAGTAGAGATCTTTGAAGCCTCAAAGGAAACAAGAACTGTTTATTCAAGGAGGGATGCGTGTCAATAGATCGTAAGCTCTAGGTAAATTGCAATTGGGTTTCAATTGAGAGTTGAGACTGTCAAAGACCCGAAGTAAATATGGACCGTTAGATCCAGAGGGACGTGTGGTGACAAATCGCGAACTTTGGATAACAATACTCTGGGAAGTTGAGAATTGAAATCTATGAACCTTGAAGGTCTGAAGTAAATTATAATCGTTGATTTGAGGGGGATAAATGTCAATGGATCTTTTATTTCGGGAGATAGCAATTGTGGAGAAAGTAGAAGTTGAGATTTGAAACTCCCGAAGCCCGAATCACGGAATAAATCATAGTCGTTGATTTAGAAGGGTTAATTTTGATTCGTAGATTGGGAAAGGGAAGATATGAACTGCCGGGTTTAGAAGTGTCGTCAAGATATTGATATCGACGATCAAGAAGGATTGTGGGGATGGAAAGTAATCAGATGTTAAAACTTTGATAGCGGGCCACAATTGAAACCATGGTATTGCAAAAAGGATG
This sequence comes from Picea engelmannii, assembly GCA_009831015.1. Classification (NCBI taxonomy): domain Eukaryota; kingdom Viridiplantae; phylum Streptophyta; class Pinopsida; order Pinales; family Pinaceae; genus Picea; species Picea engelmannii. The sequence goes on from ML787986.1 coordinate 217,497, forward strand.
CATGGAAATTTATAGTGAATTACAGGGAGAAAAGTGGGTTGATCCCAAACCACTTTTGACCGTGCCTGAAATCGTGTGTGGACATAGCCTAAGGTCACATGCAGGAAGGAGTTAACGGAGCAGAAGCTAGTTCCTGAGTTGTGATCATTCAGTAGTGAGAAGAAGAGATCACGAGTGTTACAGAACTTGCATCGAAAGACAAAAAAGCCCTGTGTTTATTTACAAGCGAGACCATTAAGGTTTTAGAGAGATAATTCAGCTTTGAGAATTGAAGATCCTTGACCGAGAGGTCACACATCCCCAAGGAGAAAGGGGGGTTTTACAACAGGTACACACACATCCACTATTCAGACTTGTGATTCTACAAGGATGAGTACTGAACCTAGTCTTCAGAATACTGGGAGCCCATCGACTCCCATACCTACTATAGTTAGTGGCACCCCTTTGACTCCTACAACCTCCATGGTTGTAGTGTTGGAGGCACCTATAATTACTATGGCCTGACCTATAGTGAATGATCAAGCTACCACGTCGAACCCTTTTGGGTCTCTTGGCCACTCACTAGGCTACAATGTTCATGCCATCCCTATGGATTCTAGTCCATTTTCTTATGGTATGCCCAACTTCACTTTGCAGTTTTCGAACTCTATCCCATTTGTTGGCTCTAATGCTAGCATTGCACTTGGGGGAAGTACACCTCCCTACACTCCTTTTTCATTTGGTGGATCTCAAATCCCTCAAATGACACCTAATATGGGAGGCATGCATGCTTTTAACTCCGGGTCCAATCCTCCTACTTCTGGATGGAATAGTCAACCTAGGGGACAAGATTTGGCTCAAGTTTCATCCTACAAACCTACCTCCTTTGTGTAGGTTCTGTTTTGTATCATGTTTTCATTTATGCCAATGGTTTGATTGATTGATTTCAAGTGATTAAATGATGTCAATGGATTTATTGATTGATTTCAAGTGATTGATTGATGTCAAAGGATTGATTGATTAATGATTGATGAACAATGTATATGCATAATCCTTAATGAGAATGATAGATTTCAAAGTGGAAACTAATTGATAAAGATGGATCATTGATATGATGCATAGATGAAGATGGATAAATGAGTTTTCATTGACACATGATGATGCATAGTTTTTTTTATGAAAAGATGATTCATTATTGTCTTATCATGATTGATAAGGTGCACAAATGGATGAACTCTAAAGTGGTCCCCTTATGGTGAAATCCCTCATGGTAAGACGCTTTCCGGATTGATTTATCCTAGAAGAATGGTTGGAGGACCCATGCTTGTATATGGAATAATAAGATGAAGATCAATGAATTTGTTGGTGAAACTATCCTAGATGGATAGTGCTAGTCATGCCATTTCCGGCAGTATGTGGAATGTCACATAACTCCTCGCGGGTTGAGAGTTATGGCCTTATGAAGTTGAAGTACCCCCATATGAAGACTTAAAGCCCCCAAGGTCAAAGAAGTCAAAGTGACCTAAAAGAAGAAATCATTATTTAAATGATAAAAAGGTGACAAAATCAAGAAGGAATATTTAAATGATAAAATATTGGAGAACTTTCTATTTATGGAAAGTGGTTAACCCTAAAATAAGGAAAATAGGTTAAGTGACCTAGAAATGGGTGACCTATAAATAAGAATCTAGGATCTCTTGTGAAGTGTACATTTTTTGGAGAGAATCCTTTGTTGGATCGATGGAGAGCTTCTTTTGAGATTATCTTGTGGAGTATTGATGGAGAGATTCTTGTGAGAGAATCTTTGGTATGGATCTCTTGATCATGATTGAAGATCTATTCTGACAAAGAAAGAGAGAGGAGGATCTCATGGACACTTCAAAGTTTTGGAAATATCGGAGATCTTGATGGCAAAAGTCTTAGAGCTTCAAAAACCCTAGTTTTTGAGGTATACATGGGTTGTAATGGGCTAGGGAGCGTACACATGTGGGCTATATGAGGACAGTGCATGTACAGTGGATGGAATGATGAAGACTTGTGTTTGAGCTGGTGCCAAGCTCTTGGATGATGAAGCAAGTTCCAGATCTACATTCTATGGGCTCAGATCTATCATTGAGACACTAGTATGGTTACACTATTATATTGATGGATACTATTGTTTGATATGTTGTGAATGCTTAGGGAATTCTTGATATGGATTCTATGATGTGGTTTATTTTGGTTGAATTGGTTGATGGAGTGAGTACTATTCTTGTGATTCAGTGGTGACATGATTGCTATGGTATACTAGTTGTTTATACATGTTTGAAATGAGCAAGCTATTGGAGAGCTTGGAGATGTTGTGGTTAGCTGGTGGTCAGATTGGATAGTCAGAGACAAAAGAGAATGATATATTGATTTCAGATAATTTGAGTTGATCTTGAAGGAAAAACCCTAATAGCTCAGAAGGTATACACAGGTTGTTGTATACATTGGCCACGTGCATACGCAAGTTGTAGTGAGCCAAAGCATGTACATAGGTTGGCTACACTACTGATAGGTCGCGTACCTATTGACAGATTGATATTTGTTGAGGATTGTTGCCTCATCTCAGTTGGTGCTGAGGGTGTAAGTTGAGTCTTGCATTATAGAGTTGGTGCTCTTGTAGAGTTGTACTCTATTCAGTTGTTGTTGGAAAACCCCTGAATTGTTGTCCATAATAAAAAGTAAAATTGTACATACATCTTGTGTTATTTGTGTTCATTATGGTGATGACTTATTGATGATATATTGTTGATATATGTTCACATCTAACTGGTTATAAATGACAACAATGGGTAATAAGTAAATATTGAATATTAACTAAGGTGTTTTTTGTAAGAGGAAAGTTTTGAAAAAAACAATCCCCGAAATCATTCACCCCACCTCTAAGTATGGTAGGTGTGTCCAAAATTCCAACCAATACTTTTGGCATGATGAATCGACCTCTATCCTCCGGGTTCCCACCCAGAAGAGGTCAGTTTCACGCTTTGGGAAACCCCCACCCCAAATCCAATCCGGCTAGGGGAAATTTCTATAACCCTCAATAGAACATTCCTTCTAGAATGATGCCCAACCAACCCTATATGAGCCAGCCCAAAGGAGGGATTTATAATCCCGAACAAGGTCAAGGTGTTTACAAAAACCCTATATGGCTTGTAGTTCCAGAAGCACAATCTTTCCTCGGAGGTTGGGGCCAAATGCCGCAACCTCGTCTCCCTTTTCTGGCCACACTTAATCTTCTATATTTGTCTAAGTTAATTAACGACCCCATGAGTCATGATCCTACATGGCCCCCTGTCCCCACCAAACTTCATTCAGACATCCTGAAGTTCGAGGGTACGAATGGATAGGTCTTGGTGATCATGTCACTACTTTTCACCTTTGGTGCTCATTGAATTCCCTTAATGACGATTCTATTCGATTAAGATTATTTCAACGCACCCTCATTGGAGTTGCTGTGAAATGGTATATTGAGCTACCTAAGGGGGAATATGGGACTTTTAGTCAGTTTTTGTTGGTATTTCTTAACCACTTCCAATTTCCCATCCATTATGATGTTGGCCTAGAATTGTTGTCAACTTTACGCCAGGATACCACCACTCTTATCTCGGACCATATACAGGACTGGAATATATAGAAGAGGTTGATTAAGACCCCTATACCCCCGACCTTTCTTTTAGAATGGTTTCTTAAGTCTTTACATGCTCCTATCTCGAAGGACGTTGCCACTTCTGGGGTTATCACCGAGGAAGAAGCGATCTTTAGAGCCCAGTAGTTAGACTTGATATATGTTCAGTCTGGGATGTTATACCACCTTCTTCCTAACACACTTTGGTCTACTTACGACCCTAGGAAAAATCCCAAACCTCATGCCGATGGAATTATAGGTGCCGCCAATGTAAAGTCCACAGACTCGGTGACAAGCCATATGAAAGAGTTGTCTCTAAGCTAGTCTGTAGGAGGGCCATCTTCGTATGTGTCTTCCAACCCCACTCAATCAATGAATGTACATTATGTGAAATTATCGGCCAACCCAAATGGTAACCAGCAACTAGGAGGGAATAAAAAGAAAGGATATAATAACCGTAAGGGTGGGAAAAATGGTAATAAACCCAAGGACAATGCTAATAATGAGAAGATATGTAATAATGTTTGAGAGGGAAAACGAGAAAGATGTAAGGTTAAGTTTCCCTGTAATATTTGTACAGATGATAACCTTACCCATTTATGCCCTAAACTTGCAGAAGTTGCGAAGATATTATCTCAATTGCCCATTGTGTTGATGAATCCATTCCCACATAATCATCACTTAGCCTCGAACTCCTCAAATGCTAGAAATTCGGTAGATGGAAGTCAAAACCAGCAGTCACAAGATGGCGACCATTTATTTATCAATATGGTCGATGCGAAAATTGATGTAGCCACTCGATCTCGAGACTATAGCTCTAAAAAAATATTCCTCGTCTAGGATCTCATCCTCCTGCTCTGGAGATGACTTTATAGATGATAAACTAGAGCCACCGCCTTGTATTCCAAAAGGAGTACTCAAGCGCTCTACCCATAATCCAAATGCTAGAGCTTCCCAGAACTACTCTATTGTTGAGGACCTGGGTCAAACCCCTTGTGCAATGTCGGCTTTGGAGGTACTCCATATGTGTCCCTCATAGAGGAATGCCTTACTCTATGCTTTAGGAGCTCTAGAACCCAGTGGATCAAAAGTTATTGATTTTGACGTCACAGATGTTAAGCCTTGCTTGCCTTACCATGTGGATTTCCAGATCCACGTGGAGTACTCAAAGTATACCATCAAATGTGTGGTTGTTGATGAAGGCGTTGCTACGTGTGTGATGTCCCTGGTTTGTTGGAAAGCTCTCGGTTCTCCAACTCTTTCCAAGTCCTTGAACATGTTGACTGCTTTAGACAGTCATTCCTTCTGCTCTCACAGTATTCTCCCTACCTTTCTGGTCCAGTTAGGTGGGAAGACGGTAGAGGTGGAGGTAGAGGTAGTTGATGTGCCTCTTGATTATAACCTATTGCTAGGTTGAAATTGGACTTATGCTATGATCGTCGTAGTATCGTCTATCTTCTGTACTCTTTTCTTTCCTCATGAAGGAAAGATCGCGATGATCGATCAATTATTCTTTGCGTGCTATAGTCCTAATGCATATCTTAGACCATCGATCCCTGTGATTGACAATTCTCAGCCGGCAACTAAGAATATCGGTGTCGAAATGTATTCTTCCTTTATGGGTACTTTCAACTTCTCGGCACCGAGCCATCATGTTTATGCCATGTTCAGTAGGCCTGTCTCGACAAGGAGTTCCATTCCTTTCCGCACTTCTTATTTTAGTGATCTATGGACCCTACCTTCCACGACTTCGTCTTGTGAAGGTCAGTTGCATGCTCAAATGGCCATGCCACTATTTGCAGCAGATATTGTGTATCAAGTTTTTCTTGACTCTTCCGTCAATCCTGATCTTGTTCCCTCATCAACAGACGAGGAGGATCCTGTTCTTAAGCCCGCATGGGCCACTTCCTTATCTTTTTCACATGATTGCCTTGATGGGACTTTACCTTCGAACGAATCCATCATCGAAGCCATGAATGGTTCCGACAAACCTTGGGATGATATGCATCATCTCTCTTATTTTCTCCTAGATCTTGAAAAAATCGAACAAGATGACTTTCGATCTGCTTTGAGTGAGATAGTTGGTCACATCGTAGTTCCACTTGATACGCATGGCATTTATGCTGAAGAAAATATGGCGAGCATTTCTCCTACTATCACGATCAACATCTCTCGTACACTTGGCAAGGTTGAAAATGTAAATATCGGTGTGGATTGTTTGTCAGAAGAAATCCTGATCTACACCGAACTCTTCAAGGAATTTTGAGACGTATTTTCTTGGTCTTATGAAAAGATGTCAGGAATCAACCCATGTATTGTCGAACATGAGATTAGAACTTATCTGGATGCTAAACTTGTTCAGAATCATCTTAGAGTTGTTAACCCTTATAAGCCCCCTGCTATTAAGGCAAATGTGGAGAAGTTACTTAATGTTGGCTTCATCTACCCGGTTCCCTTGACCGAATGGGTATCTAACCTTGTTCCTGTGGATAAGAAGCAAGGAACCATATGTGTATGTATGGAATTTCATGACCTGAACAAGGCCTATCCTAAAGACAACTTTCCCACACCTTTCATCGATCATATTCTCGATGAGTGTGCGGGAAGAGAAGTATTTTCTTTTATGGATAGATTTTCAAGATATAACCAGATTCAAATCAAACCTGAGGATCAACACAATACGACATATATTTGTCCTTGGGGTACTTTTTCATACCGGAAAATGCCTTCATGTTTAAAAACGCTGGAGAAACCTTTAAACGTGCCATGACTTTAACTTTTCACAATCTTAAGCACATATTCGAATCTTACCTTGATGATATTACTACTCACTCTCGCAAGAGAGTGGATCATGTTATATGCCTTCGCCTTTTTTATGAAAGATGTCATTATTATAAAATCTGGTTAAACCCTCACAAGTGCATCTTTTTCATTAAGTTTGGTCATCTTTTGGGCTTCCTAGTTTCTAAGACCAGGATCAAGGTATATCCACTGAAGGTTGAAGAAATACTTTGATTTCCTCCCCCACGCAAGGGTTTAAATGGGAAAGCTAACTTTCTTCGCCAGTTTATAGTGAACTATGCCACTATCACTAAGGGTTTCATGCATCCTTTGAAGAAGGATGCCCCTTTTATCTAGGATGAGAGAGCCAAAGAGTCCTTCGATGCCTTGAAGAAAGTTTTGGTATCGGTGCCTCTGCTAAAGCCCCCTGACTACAGTAGAGATTACTTGATTTATATCGTCGTGTATGAGGATATGATTGGCATGGTCCTGGTTCAGGAGGATGATGAGCTCTGTGAGCACGTCGTCTACTATATTAGTCAAACTTTAGTCAGTCCTAAACTTAATTACTCTCACGTTGAAAAGCTAGCTTTGGCTGATGTTCACGTAGTCCAGCATCTGCATCACTATATATTACTTTGGAAGATTATTGTGGTTGTTGATGTCAATCCATTTCAATGTGTCATTACCAGGTATATCATAGGGGGGAAAATATAATAAATGGATTGTCATTTTACAAGAGTTTGATCTTGATTTCACTTCTGTGAAATCCAAGAAATCCCTAGTCTTTGTAGAGTTAATATATGATTTTCCATGATTAGATGAGGACATTATGCATGTTGATTCATTTGTGGACGGACACATTTTTCTTGTCTCGGCGTCCAACCCCTGGTATGGAGATATTGTTCTCTATCTTCAGACCTTGAAGTTTCATCAGCATCTTTCACGAGATGATCGACGATGTATAAGATACCAAGCTAAGAAATATACTATCGTTGTTGAAACTTTGTATCACCGGGGAATAGACGATATATTGCATTGTTTTTTAACTCACAGATAATCCGAGTTTGTTCTGAATGATTTCCACAGTGGGGCTTGTGGTGGTCATCTATCCGGGCTTGCGACAGCCCAAAAAATTTTGCGAGCCAGTTAATTCTAGCCTACTATCTTTAAAGATTGTATTGAAGTAGTTAAGAAGTGTCACCCCTGCCAGGTGTTCACTCGGAATATGTGCTCGCATCTAGCCCCTCTTCACCCAGTCATTAACATCGGTCCCTTCACTAAGTGGGGGGTGGACTTCGTAGATTGCAACCCAACTTCGACTAGGGGGAATCAACACATTATCGTGGTCATCGACTACTTTAATAAGTGGGTCAAGGCCATGCCTACGGTTAAATCCAATGGGAAAATTGTCTCCTTCTTCGTATTCAATCATATTATCGCCCAGTTCGGTATCTCGAGTGAGATTTTCACTGATCATGGAAGTCACTTTCAGAACGAGATGATGGAAGAAATAGAAGATAAGATGGGTTTTAGACATGGTCATTATTCTCCTTATTACCCCCAGAAAAATGGACAAGTAGAGGTCATCAACAAGTCTCTAAAGACCATGTTGCAAAAAAGTGTCAGTCAGAGTAAATCCAACTAGCATATCATACTATATCTCGCACTCTAGGCATATTGAATCTCAGTCAAGATTGCCACCAGTTTTCCCCCTTTCCAATTAGTACACGGTGTGGAGTCGATTTTACCTATTGAATTTGAAATCCCTTCTCTTAAGTTGCCAGTTGCTCTCCTACCTAACACTTTCGATCTCGAGCGACACCTTGTACACCTAGAGAGTCTCGATGACCAGTGTCAAGATGCCTCTACGGTTATCGAGGTGAACAAAAGACATGTCAAGGTCTATTATGATAAATCTGTCTATCCTGGGTTGTACACTGAGGGTGACTTATTCCTCTTGTATGATCAATCCAAAGAACCACTGGGGGCAGGAAATTTTAAACCCATGTGGAACGGTCCTTACATTGTACGACGTGTTCTAGAAAAAGAAGCCTATGAGTTAGAAGATTATGAAGGGAATAAGTTTGTCGAGCCTAGAAATGGGCTCTACTTGAAAATATACTATGCTTGAGCCCTAGGCTTACGTGGAACTATTTGTATACTAATGTAATTTAGTGTATATATATTTCCCCCTTTCTTTTCGTCTTCAGCTTGCTTATCGAGTTTTCCCTTTGTTGGCAGATGTCAACGGAGTCTTCAGTTTACCTAAGATTCATAGACGAAGCCAGTTGTCATACACGGAACTTGGCTTCGGCCGCTTGGGTGGTTTACTCACCCAAGGGTCTATTGGTATCTTCAGGTGGTGTATGCCTAGGGCCATCCACGAACATTGTGGCCGAATATAGTGCCATTATAGAACTTTTACGCGATGTTATCTCACATGGTATTTGATGTTTAGAAGTTTTCTAGGATTCCAAGTTAGTAGTATGTCAGTTGAACGGAAGTTACCACGTGCGTGATCCTACTTTAATTTTTCGATTCCTATGGGTATGTCTTTTAGAACGACAATTTGATTTTATTAAATATTATCATATTCCTAGGAGTTTTAATCGTGTATCCGATGCTTATGCTAATTTCGTTTTAGATTGAAATTGTCACATAATTAAAGAAAAGAAAACCATCTCATCAATGTACACATTGTAAAATATAAGTAAATCCAAAATATCCCCTTTATATATTTCAAAAAATATGGTGTTTATAGTACCAAATCGGGGCTAATACACATATACAACCAGTATTACAATATCCCACGACATCTACGCATGTGGCACCGGATGTGTGTCATGGTAGCAAACCACGACATTTGCAAGACACCGAAAGAGTCATACCCATGCCGTGGGTACACCAACCACCTGTCGTTGCATGGCTTCAAGCAGATCCTCTACCTGAACCATGGGTATCTTGTGAGTCAATTGCGATAGGTTTCCCTGCACATTTTGTAGGACCCTCTCGAATTCTCCGCTTGCTTCCTTGTCTCCTCGGTTCCTCCATCAATGTTGAGGGAAGCATTATGGCTGTCGTGGACCCACGTATGCATTTCAAAAATGTCTAGTCAATACTTAAGCACCATCCAAAGAGTTTTTTTTCTATTATACAAAAAATACAAAAATTATGAAATATGTAAAAACACTTGACATACCTATGTTACCATAGGCGGTCCCTGGTGGGAGTGGCATGTCTGGATCTCCTCTGAAGTCAATCCCCTCATAGGGATAGTCATCCAGAGCGGCGACCTGTCGCCGCCACTAGTAGAAGAAATCCTCGTTGTAGGGTGTTGGTACCCTACCTCCACCATGTCGCCTCAATACCTTGGTCCACTATGTCATGGCTGGATCGTGAAGTCCTCTAGGAATAATCTTGACTCTAGGCCCCAAACCTGGAACACACTTGAAAAATAAACTGCATAGGATAGAGGCAAACCCAAAATTTCTCTTACTTCCCTATTTTCACTCTGTCAATTGGCTCTTCATATTTTCTAGTAGTGAGGTGCACCAATCATATAATGTGGGTCTCATACACTGCACTGCATAGAACATTGAGCGGCCTTGATTCCTGGTGCAACGAGGCCAAACTTGTGATCCTGGTCAATACGAGCACAATAATATTCATATTGAGATCGTTTATTGCCCGGATAGGGAGTTGAATCCCCACCTTAGGATTACCTGCTACACAGTGGGCATCGATATATTCCTCTATCTTCATCCCTACTCCCCATGATTTGAGGTTTACAAACTCTCCTCGACACGATAGACTAGTCAAAAAGTAAATGTCCTCTACTTCAATTCTCAATGGTTTCCCATCGATATTGAAGCTCTCACTCTGAGGGTCCCAGTAACCCACAAGCATCTCAAGCAACCTCACTTGGGGTCTCATTCCTTTGAGCACCCAAAATTTATACAAGACACATCACTTTAAGGCCATTTGGGCCCCTAGATCTCGATCTACAATAGCATCAACCTCCTTGTTCTCTCTCTCTGTCCATTCAAGAACCATCCAGCCAAGGACAAATCAAAATTTGAGTTAGAACCCTTTAAAAATTTTGTTTGCATGCCTGTACATGGCCTACTTTAATTTCAATCACATGTAGGGCTTGATATACACTCGCTGTAGTTTACACAGGGGTGTATACCTCATCATATACGTGACTTGATTGAAGACATCTCGTGTACACCGAAAATCACATTTTGTTCCCTCAATAACTAAAACTTTGGGACCCAATTAAAAAATTTAATCCACTAAAATTGAAGAGGAAGGGAAGTAGATTTACCTGATCTAGACGTTTCGTGATTTCGTTGCCTGATGCTCCCGTAATCGTCGTTTGAATCTTGGAGGTATTTTGGTCCAATTTGCACTAGTTGGGTAAAAAATCAAAATGGTATAGTAATTTTTTATTTTGTTACTATTTATAAATTATTTTTACTGACTTTCTATAGTTTTAAGATGTTTTTTCATCTAATGGACTAATACAAAGGTGGATCGAGTTGGTTTTTGTAGTTTTAACCTAGGATTCTTGTTGATTTCAGCGTTATGTTGGTTGTCCGTCACCAAGGGCATGTATTTTCATGACCCAACCTATAGGATAGGTATCCACTCCGTTATGCATTTTTGGATTATCCTATAACTGTCACTTTTACTCCTTAGGTATGAACCCATTTGTTGAAACACATAACCTTCCATCTATTATAAAGTAGTGTTGTGTCATTAGCAAGTGGTAGAGACTTACCAAACATGGGTGCCCTAGTTATATCCCCTACTGCATTTGGTGCCCATGCAGATTTGTTTTCATAGGACTGGAAGTCCCTCATAGCTCGTACTTGACTTTATGTTGAGCCCCATTTCTCATTCATAAACATGCGGCCTTATACCCGGAGGAGTCCCAAACGAGTTTAGATTAAGCTCTTTTCCAACTCGTCTTTAAAAAGCGAAAAGATTGTCGAGTGATTTGTCCCTTTCACACTCGTTAAATTGGACTTGAAAGATCGTGAGTCTTAGTTAAGCTCTTTTCTGACTCGTTATCAAAAAGTGAAAATATTGTCGAGTGAACTTGTCTCTTTCACACTCGTAAATTGGTTTTGAAAAGACGTCTATTTGGCACAAGTTTATCCCTTTTTCACACGAAGTAGACTAAAAGACATAAAAAGGGACCCTTTTTGGCATTAAGTTGTGATTGCATCTCATTCCCTTGCTTGCAGTATTGAGCCTATAGACGGTTCTCTCTTTGCGTTATAAACCATTTGCCTCAACAGTTTTTCATCCTCAACCAAGCAAAGCCTTGTTTATATCCTTCTCAATTTGGGACCCTATACCTAGGAGGGAACATACCCCCGAGTGTCCATCTCCCGCATGCATTTCCCTACATTATGCATAGGTACGTTCCACTGTTGGAACTAGTTTTTCTTTCTTGTGACACTCATTTCCTCTTTTGTATCATAGCATTCATTTGTTTATGAAAAAACAAAAAACATGAGCGGGAAGGGAGTATTATCTTATGTTGGCAACAGTTGTGTCACCTTTGAACAGAGAACAAAGTTATTGGGTCCATTTATCATCATAATTTTGGGATTAGCATGGCATTAGGAAGTTGAGATTGTTATAAAGTCTTCTCTACTGACTGGTCACTCTTCTAGTCCCTATAGAGAATTTCATTGATGCCTCTTGCATCTCATGGTTTCATCATTGGTCTATGATGTCGGAGTCCTCCATATGTCTCATGCTCTTGTTCAAAGGAAGTCTTTCAACTTGTGTTAATCACTCCTCATAACTCTTGACTTTGCATGTCGTCCATACCCTGAGTTTGTATAAGAATCACATGATATTGTAGTCCTATCATGCACCCTGGCCTTATTTTCATCATTGGTAGGTAACCTTGAACCCAACAGTCGACATTTCATCATTGGTTGTTGACTGGGTGGTTTCCCTTGTGTTCGACGACAAGACATCTATTCACACATTGGGATTCATACAATTTCTTGGATTCCATTAGCCTTATTGGTGGTTTCATTGCCTTTGTCAGCAGTTTTCATCATTGGTTTCTATTCAAAGGGTCTTTTTCATGTACCACTTGCACTTGGCACACACGAAATCCACACAAGTTCATTGGTTTGTGAACATGTTCTTCGTTCGATTTCCACCAAATCATGAAGCTCCTACCTTGTACCTCATGCTAGCTGATGAGAGATGCCTTAATTCTCTCCTTTCAGTAGGTCGCTTTCATTCAACTTCAACTCATTTATTTTGGAAGCAGAACCTAGAGTCTTATGAGTATCTTAAGGCTTGCAGTCATGAGTGGCAGGCTCTCTCGCCATCAAAAGTTAGGAATACATCAATGTCTCCTCATCGATAGATTCTTCAGGTGTTCTACATCGACTCCTCTATTCACACTTGTAATAATGTACTCAATGCCTTGATACCTACTTTCATTATCGGTAAATTGTCTCTTGTTTGTTAACGGTATACCTCAATGACTAGTAATCAAATGATGTCTCATTTTGTTCGAACTCAACTCCTTTATTCACATGATGTATACTTGCACCCTTGGCGGATTGTGTAGAAGACTTGAAGACATCATTATGTGGCCACATATTTCCTGAGTTGTTGCTTCCTTTTCATTGGACCAGTGCCTATATGACTTAAGTGATCATGGGAGATCAGATTGTACTCCATGGTATACACATATCCTCAATTTGATTTTGATATTGGTTCTATTGGGCCTTGTTCGTGACTATAACAACTATTGGCATGTAACCACATTTGTATTTTCCTATTCATGGCCACTGACACTTGTTTGGTATATTTTTCACATGGATCTGCAGTGTAATTTTATTGGTAGCCATGTATGTAAAGTCAATGCAGAATGTAATGAGCAATGATTTCGTCCAGCTAGTCCCCTACCACTCCACTTCTGGGTTATCTATAATGTATTTCGGCCATCGCAGATACTCCTATGACCTCACACATTAGGGGGCATCTATTAGAGAAATATTTGCCTCACCCTATGCAATCTTACAGAGAGGGCCTTATTCAATTTCCCTCTGCAGACTTATCTTCACTGTTACTAAAATTCAGAGACAAAAAATAATATTTTTCCACTTGTACACATCTTGCACACTATACAACAAGTGTATATGCAGGCTGCTCCACTACATCCCGTGTACATCGAGATTTGTGCCAGAAAATGAAAATTAAATGTCGTTTTTCCATGTCACGACAAGAGATCTATGATCCTTGGCCTTCCACATACTAGAAATGTTTCGACTCGACCCTTCAGTTCCATTTTGAAGGCTATAAATGGGCCAATTCCGAACTATGGAAAAGGAGAAGAATTCAACTTTGAGAGCAAAGTTACTCTGGAGAAATTATTACTTCATATTGAGTCTGCATCCCTTTGTCCTTTGAGTCTGAAAACAATGTTCAACCCCCAATCTCTTCCCTTATTGATGCAGAACCCCATTGTCTCCCTTTTATGAGCTTGCCTTTGGTGGAGGCCCAGCTGGAAGGAACTTAGTCTCTTGGTTCCGAACCGTACTGACACAGAAGTCTATAATATTTTCTCTTATGTTGATCATTCATTAATAGAAATACTCATTTCTCTTCCAATTGATATCTTGAAAATATATGAGTTATTATCCATGGGCGTATTTGTTATGTTATTAATGGATTATGCTATCTAATGTGATAACCTTTTACATTATCACCATATGCTTGCTTTGCTTGTTGGTTGAGAAATAGTTGCAGGTATATATCTTTGGGTTCAAGTGCTCAATGGTGGAATTCATCGAACATTTGGATAAGGTAGGCCTCTTTATTATCTCACTTGCATATTGGTTTATATAGCATATGTTTGGAATAGAATTGATTTATGCAGTCATTTACGTCTATTGTGGTTTACCCTACCCATAGAAAGATTTTTCTTGTAACATACTCCACCTACAATTTTCAACTTTATTATGGTTGGGAAAATTAAGAGATGTATTAACACAACTCAAAGTCAGAAAACAAACTTAAAACCATGAATCTCTAATGAGGGAAAAACTATAAAAATCTAGGGCAATTACTCTAGCATATACTTGTTCTAATGGGTAGTCCCCTTCTTTGAACATAAGACTCCAATTTATACCATGAAAAGGTAGTTAAGTTAGTTGGGGATGGAGATTAAACCTGTAAAGGTGTAAAGACTCTATAATCTGCACTCAGGAGCACACATTTTGCACACTTATTATATTTTTAAGTCATTTTGGAGGTTCTCGTGGGTTGAATCAAGGAGAACCATGAGCAACAGGCAAGTCACTTTAAGGAAAGTTATGAGCATTAAATTAAAGGCTTAAAAATCTATAAAGTGACTGGAAGGATGATGAATAAATGATCAATTAAGCATCATTGATCAAGGGTGACCAAATGAATCTATAACACCAATAGTGCAAAAATCACCTAAGAAAATCCTTCGAGCACCCAAATGTTCCTAACTTGGAGGCAAAGCATAGTCATGTTTCCTCTCCCCTCTTCAAAAACAATTAGTCAGTTTTATAGTTCCATGGCAACGTTTTCCCCAATACAATTTGTTATCTATTAAACAAGTATGAAACAACTAAAATAATGCATGACTCTTATACAATAAAATCACAACACATGTAGACCATGAACCTAAATAATATGGTGCATACATATTAGAGCATGCATGTCTTCCAAATCCATACCAAAAGAAATTTAGAATCTTGTATGGACAAAAACAATAATACTTCACCATTAGATACTTCATTTGCGACATAGGTTTCACTATACAAATCAAACATGATAAACAAAAGTCTCTGTAAAAAACAAATATATGCTTATCTACAAAATATTATACTTTTGGAAACTTTCATGATGACATATCCCTTTCATGAGCGATTTCAGATACAAATTATCTTTGACAACATCATTCTTAAAGAATGAGAAATCTTACAACAACAACACTCAGAAAGAAAGAAAGGAAACTTACACCCCCCACAACATACACACATAAAAAAGTGGAATAGTTGAAATGTTGAGGTTCTTGTGGAATATAAACCTATCTTATTTAAAAATATATCAAATAAATGTATGTCACAAGCCAAGGATAGTCCATAAATAATGACATTAAAATTGTTGATCGCCCACATTACTCAAACATGACAATGTTGGTATCATAGTGAAGGAGGGTTCTATCACATTAACCCGTGGACTTACAACCCAATTATAACTTTTGGATTGGCAAAGATTTGGGTGTAGGTAATGTCTTATAAACCATATTTGGCTCATAATTGTTATGTATGTGGGTTTATTTACAATTCACACACCCAACGTCGATGTTATGATATGTACATAATTCTAGAAGATGAGTATTAATTTGGAATGAAATCTTGACATATGGATATGCCATTATATCAAGATTTCTTGTAACATCCCATATATAACAACCAAAATCCAAGGATGACCTACAAAACATCATGTATCAAAACCATGGATGATGTTGATCAAAATCTGGACCAGGGGGTCAAATTTTTCTCAAATTTTCAAAGTGCTCGGAATGCGACGAAAACGGTGTCATTGCGTTCATCTCGTATTCTTGATTCCGACAGTATATTTACTTTCTCAAACGGAGTCTGCATGGAGAAGATATCGCGATCTGTCCGCCAGGCCAAACAGGCAAAATTTTCGGATGCTGACTGTACCTGTCCGTACATTCCATACGGTGACGTGGCAGGGTCGTACCGTCCGTACGGAGACATGGCAGGTGGATGACGTGGCGCATTCTCATTGGTTGATGATTACCGAATCCAGGGATGACACGTGTCATTGATGGTCAATGGTGTGAGGACACGTGGCCCAATCCCTTGGCACCATGTGTCGCTCGTTGACTGGCTATTTGGTTATATAAAAATGTGTTGAGGCCCGTGGGGTTCAACCCCCGGACCTCTCTATTATGTAATGACTTCATAACTCTCCGCTAGCGAACATGCAGCCTATTGTTGCTTGTAATGGATACGGGTTACATTGTATTTAAGTTGCATATTGTTTTGTTTTGGCTGGGGGGTTGGGTCGGGGCTTAGCCCTGACCCGCGGTCCTTTGCATTAGCGAATGTGACCATACCCACAACGCGGTTATAACCGTTCGCACGGGGGTTTCAAAAACACATAACCCACGGTTTTGGACTATACCATGGTTCGTATTGCGCGCGGTTTATTTATTATATGCCACGGTTATGTTACATATGACCACATATGTGTGCGCGGTTTTTAATTTGGTTTGAACGGTTTGAATGTGCCCAACACTTGGCGCTTGACCACTGGCCCCTTAAAATGGTTAGCCCTTTGTTTATCCGTGCGGTCTTATGGGGACCACATGTGCCCACGAGTTTGACGGTTGGGGGTTTTAGTTCCGCTAACCGTCCTACAGTTTGGACCATTTTTTGGAACCTCTCGGTGCTCGGTTTTAACGTGCATTTTGGAGCGTGTTCTTGGTTCAAGCACACAGAGGTGCATTTTGGCAAACCAGTTTCAGAAAGCTTGAAGGAGGAAAATGGAGGAGGCCTAACTTCTTCATCTTTTGGCCGATTGAGGTGCCGTAAAAGACCAGATAGGGGTTTTTGGACGTGTTGGATCCATTGTTGTTGTTTTCAAGGCCATTTGAAGACTTCTTCTACAAGTTTTTCACCATTGAAGTTTCAGCAAGCTCCAGGGAGCTTGAAGCCCTCATTGATTGAGGACATGGTTTGGTGAGCCTATGTTTGTTTTCTGTGAATGAATAATCATTTTTGGCTAATTGATATGCTCTGAACACATTGGGATAGGTTTCAAAGGTTGTTAAGGACTTTTATAGGTGTTTTTTTCCAGAGATAAGCTCAGGGAAGCTTATGGCCACATGTAGAAGAGGTCATGCCTGGATGAGCCATGATCCGTTTTCAGAGTTCTATTAGTCATTTTTGGGGTTTTTATGTGTTCTGATCTCAATGGTATAGTCTTTTTTTCCATTGGAGTTGAGCAGTAGCTTGTAAAAGAAATTTTGACTAATTAATCCCAGAGAGCCAAGTCCATTGATGGAGGCTCAAGGAGATGTAGCCCGGAGGGGGGTGAACTCCTTTATCATGTTGTGATTGTTATGAGTTTGATGGTTTATTTGCTGCAAGTTATGTTGTTGTGTATTTATTGAAAGTACATATTTAACCATCTAAAATAACATATCCTCACACATAATCATTTACAAGAAGATACATGAACTTAACACATAAGTTTATTTTGCATATTTATACACATGAAGCAAGGTCCTGTAAAGTTTATTTTTAATGAAGTAGAGGGTTCTTGCATAGAATAACAAGTCAGCCTTCTATTTTCAGATCAGGTGGTATCAGAGCATAAGTTTGTTTTTCTCATGTGTTTGCCATTGATAGCTTGAGATTTAGCTTTTTTTTTTTTTTTGTGCAAAGTTTTGTGTTGAAGTTGAAATCTTGCAAAGATGGAGGAAGCTTCAAACAGTGATAGTTTTCATACATTTTCATTATCTAAAGAAGAGTTTCTAACTATGAGAGATTTGATGAAAGAAATGTGTGAAGATAGAAATGAGCGCATTGTTCTTGAAGAACAGTTGATGGCCATGAAGTAGGAGAAAGACCAGCTTCTTGAAAGGTTGCATGAGATGGAGATTCAACTCCATGAGGCAAAGGAAACCCTTACCAAGTACATGCATGAACATAAGGTATGCAGTGTTAGTTTATCTTATAATTCCTCTAAAGATGAATGTTTTGGTGGTTTTGAGAGTCACACAAGAGGAATAGGGTCCAAGTTGTTGTTAAAAATGGGCTATGAAGGTAAAAGTTTGGGCAAGCATGCACAAGGCATTGTTGAGCCTATTGCTGTTGAAGAGAGGGCTAAGTTTTGTGGTCTTGGATATGAACAACGGGATGGAGCAAATTCCAAAGTTGAGGAGACAAGGGAAAAAGTTCCAAGCATAAACTTTGTTTCAAGTTCACCTCCTCAAGAAGGCTTTAAAGGTGAAAGTTCAAGAACTTTTGTTGAAAGTTCAATCCCTCCAGCATGCAAGGCTTGTATTCAAGATGAATGTGAATGTGTGGAACAAGAAAGTTGTGACAATGATGAGGACAAGAACACTGTTGATGGTCTTCAAAGGATAGCTTGTAACTCTTCAACTTCACCTCCTCACAGAGGCAATAAAGGTGAATGTTCAAGGTATAATTTTTCTTATCATTCAGTTGCATTTGATTATGTTAAGCATGATAAATTTGGAAGAAAGAATCCTTGTACATATTGTGGTTTGTATAACCATCATGTTTCAAAGTGTTGGAAAAGATTGGCCACTTTCAGGAAACTTTCTAAGCAAAGACAGCGTGAAAGGAGGATGCAAAAGATTTGCACTCATTTTCAGAAGCGGGGTCATCTTATGGATCAATGTTGGATGTTGCATCCAACTACTCATCCACATCACATGAAGCAGTTGGATAAGGAGATTGGCAAGAATGGAAGTGGAGATTCCATCATCGATGTGAGTTCAGATGATTCACAAGAGGACGATGTCCAGCAGAAAAAGTCACCGTTGAGTTGGCTTGGAAGTTTTGCAGCCATTGGAAAGCTGATTTTGTTGACGTCAAAAGAGTTCGAAAGAGGGACTTGATTCTCAGTGGGAAGGTTGGCAGTCTTCCAAACACAGAGAGAGCAGTGGGTCAGCAACAGCCAGAGAGCAGTGATTGAGGGACATAGCCAGTTGCAGTGCGAGGCATGTCGAGGTATTCAGGTGATTGTCGAAAATATTTTGATATAAATTGAAAGCAGACAGATAAAATTTTGTGGGTCCAAAATCCTTTCAGTGGGAAGGTGTGATCAAAATCTGGACCAGGGGGTCAAATTTTGCTCAAATTTTCAAAGTACTCGGAATGCGACGAAAATGGTGCCATTGTGTCCGTCTCATCTTCCTGATTCCGACGGTATATTTACTTGCTCAAATGGAGTCCGTATGGAGAATATATCGTGATCTGTCCGCCAGGCCAAACAGGCAAAAATTTTGGATGCTGACTATACCTATCTGTATAGTCCGTACGATGATGTGGCAGGGACGTACCATCCATAAGGAGATGTGGTAGGTCGATGACGTGGCACATTCTCATTGGTTGATGATTACCGAATCCAGGGATGACACATGTCATTGATGGTCAATGGTGTGAGGACACGTGGCCCAATCCCTTGGCGCCACATGTCTCTCATTGACTGGCTATTTGGTTATATAAAAATGTGTTGAGGCCCATGGGGTTCGACCCCCGAACCTCTCTATTATTTAATGACTTCATAACTCTCTGCTAGCCAACATGCCGCCTATTGTTGCTTGTAATGGATACGGGTTATATTGTATTTAAGTTGCATATTGTTTTGTTTTGGCTGGGAGAGAAGTCGAATTGCAATACAAGGGTTCTTCATACTTGTTCTAGATGAAAGACAATATTATTGCTCCAACAATTTCTGATGCGTATAGAAACTCTCAATGGTGCGAGCTCAATTTGTTGCAATCAAGTTTTGTGAAAACAACTAACTCAATTACCAACATGTAACCTTGCAATGCAAGGTTTCTAATAATGAAAATGTTCTAATAGTGTGAATCTTTTCACATTTTTCTCTTGTAATTTGTTATGGTTGGCAGGATCCCATAATAGGAMTAGCCTGTAATGATTTCTTACTAGCGGTGATATAAGAATTCTTACATTTCCATCAACATCCCTTAAAAATTATGTCTAATCCCCAAATTACATGCATTATTTGGATCAAATGATTAACTGATTCATCATGGCTTGCATAGTCCACACTTGGTACTTACATATTTTGTCTTAATGTGATTGGATGCAATAGTTATTTCTTCCAAATTTTACATTCTTAATAGTGATATTGCATAAAAGAAATACTTTGTTTGAAGTTTCAATTGGTCAGAATAATGGTTTTTTTCTTCCTCCCTCTTACCCATTTGATGCATTTACAGACAACACTAATCAATTGCTTAAATTGATCAAATTGGATTGTCACAAATGAAGCTTGCAATAAGTCTAATTAGTGTAGTCTTTTTCCCTCTATTGAGCACACTGACTGAACCAATTATATATGTAAGGTAAATTCAAGAAATCAATTTGTTCTCATGATCAATTTGTTTCTTTTGTCGTTGCATGTTCAAATCTGTTGATTCACCCAATTTCACACAAAGATTATATAGACTTCATTAGATGCATTAGATGTATGTGCAACTGAGAATGGGGATCTAAATCACTGATTCAAAACTTTGAACATTAACTACTTTTATCTATATCACATTAAATCCTCTCAAAAACAAAAACTCACAATCTTTAAATAAAGCAACCACCCCAATTCACTTCAATATTTCCTTTCCCTTACTTAAAAAATATGCTACTTAAAATATTCATACACATATCATATCATATCAAACATACCATATCAAATATAATAAATTAACTCAATTAATTTGAACATAATATTTCACGACGAGAAGATTTTCGATTCTACTCCCATTATTGTTTAAGTCAACCACTTTTCACTTTTAATTTACACATTATTTTAAAACACCACTTCACAAATAATAACTTTGTGATTTGCAATTACATTAATATTGGGCAGATTTAGTCTCCTTCAAAATGTGGAAGACACTAGAATGAAATGTAGTTCTAGAGTTGTTGACAACTACTGGAAAGTGACATAAAACAATTGTAAAATAGAGTTGTTAAATGATGAAAGGTCACAAATTGCATTTTGGATCCATATGAGAAGGAATAAAGTAGTTGGAGGCCATGTCCCATCAATAATTCCAACCGATGGAATGCTTGTGGACCCAAATGCATACTGGAATTCTCTTTATTGATGTGTCAAAGTAAACACCACCATGCTCGTTCACGTGATGGATGGAAAGATATTCCCTTGTTCAACACTATCAAGAGAATAACTATAAGTCAAAAACAATCCACCAAACATGACCACAAAAGTATTAGTAATAATAAAATAAAATAAAATCTCATTTCAATGATGGAATACTTTGACAAAAAGAATCAAGATTTTATAAGGCTTAGTAAATCAAGTTCGTACTTTGTCAATAAGTTGTTAACAAAATTAAGAGTTGGTTGAGCTATGGTTCAAGGTTAATTAGTAGGAGTTTTTCATCACTTTGATTTTTAGAGAAATGGTGACTTAGAATGTTGTTTTTGACATTTAATTTAGGAATCTTCATAGAGACATGACTCAGGAGTAGGGATGGAATTTGATGGGAAAATTGCTCATCATGGGGTGATTTGCCCATCAAATACGTTAAATGTTTTTGACAAACCGTTAACATTCTTAGTGAAATTCGTCAAAACATGTATCTGAATTGCGGAAACCGTCAAATTTGATGGGTTGTTGGGATTTGAAATTCCAACCCTACTCGAGAGTTGTAATCCATTAACTCCAATATCAAAGTCCACTCCCAATAAATACAAATAGATTTTGGTTGTGGAATCAAAAAATTAGAGAAAAAAGTGTTACTATTTATTTATAAAAAAAATCCTTCCATGAATTTCTTTAAAAGCCTTTCACTAAGATAAATATATTTTATCATCAACCTTCCTAAAAATCTATTATAAAAGAAAATGATGTTCTAGTCTAAAATGATGGAGTAGAGAGAGTTGCAACTAAGCAAACTTAAATTATGTTTTGCAAAACAAAATATTGTAATGTTCAATCATTTGTATCTAATTTTTTATTTCAGGTATTCAATTTATTTGAGAATAGGTATTAGATATTTATAAGAGTCTCTCTCTATATAAGATAGAAGAATATGTCAACCGACAATAAATAAAATTATAATTGGCTACTATCTTTGAATGTAGGTTGACTCGTCATCATTATTACAAGAAAACCACATCACTCTAAATGACTCACTAATGAACTGTAAGGGGTTAGAATTTCACTCCTACTATATCATGCCTATTGGTTTTGGGTAGTTAACATGTTTGCTTATGTCCAAGAAACACAAGCTCTTGCAAATTAGAAGAAATTTTAGGTCTTATTCTAAGACCAAAAGGTGCTTTTAGCCTAAATAATATCTACAAGAAAGTCAATATCCATTGTGATCATTGTTAAAAATACATCGAGTGGAGTTATATGGTTTTTAATAAGATTTAACCTTAATCACATACATAAACCAATAAATACTATCTCATTATAATTTTGATAATAAAAATTATTTTAAGTCGGCGGAGGTGGTTGGATGGTAAAGTCGTTCTTGCAATGAAGGTCAGGTCTTGTGCTCAAACCTGAGCAAAGACGTGGTCTAGTCGCGGAACAAAGATTAAGTGGGCCAAGCTCGCATACCTTTAAGGTCGACGAAGGCAGCTGGATGGTAAAATCATTCTTGCAACGCAGGTCAGGTCTTGTGCTCAAACCCGAGCAAGGACGTGGTCTAGTCGCAGAAAAAAGCTTAACTGGGTGAAGCCTGCATACCTTTAGCTCGCAGGGGTGTGGTCTAATGGTCACCGGACATGTTGTTAAGGCGTTTGTGTTGCTAAGTAGGTCACGAGTTCAAACCTCATCTTATCTAGAGGCCAATCTTACAGGTGGTGTGGTTTTCCCTGAGGGTTATAAGACAGCTGATGGGATTTGACCCCATGTCACGCGAACCAGATACTGTTGTCGTTACCAATTTCCTTAAATAAATAATAATAAAAATTATTTTATATCTTTTTAATTTTAATTATTTAATATTATATATAAATAATATTATATATATATATATATATAAATTCAAACATCATTATAACTAATTATAAAAATTTACATATATAAAAATTTTAATTAATATAAAAATTTATAATGATTAAAAATTGAATCTAAATTATTAACTTGAAAATGTACCATTTAAATTATTAAATTAAATACGAACCAAGATTACAATTTTGATTAACCAATATTATAATTTTGATGCATATATAAGCTATCCATATATTTATGACTCTCTTCCTTCACCTTGTATCTTCACTACGTTCACACTTACATTTCCTTTTTTATGTAAGTGTTTCCATGACTCATTTTTTAATTATTCCATATTTAAAAAGGAAAGAAAAGTTTGTACATCTTTTTTATATCAAACAAAATATTATTAATAAAGGAAAGAAAAGTTTTTAAATTTTTTTTTGACATCAAACAAAATATGATCATACAACACCATTTAGGTTCACTTAAGAGGTTTTAAAGTTCTTTTGCATGAAGGTTAAGATGAATATGTATATTAAAATTGTAGTTTTCCTAAAAATTAAAACAATTAAAAAAAACAAAAAAACAATTATAAAAATAAAAATCAATATTGAAGGCAAGTTATTAAAGATAATAATTAAATTTCAATGAAAAGTTAAAGTGGAACTAAAACTTTTAAAAAAATAAAACAACTATAAAAATAAAAATCAATATTGGAGGCAAGTTATTAAAGATAACAATTAAATTTCAATGAAAAGTTAAGGTGAAATTAATGCATGAGAAAAACACTTAAAAAAAAGGATGGAAATCGTTTTAATTGCTACAAACTAGATGTAGAACAATCTAAGAGATTTGGGATTGAGAAATGTTGTGGTCCCTCTTTTAGATTTTGATAATCTTGATAGTATTTTATGCATGTGAAGTATGGCAATCAAGTATATTTAGAAATAGACAAAACTTATTTGAGCGATTACAAAAATGCATGATAAGAAATTGTTTAAGAGTAAAAAACATCCCTTATGAAATAAATTTAGCTAAAACATGACTATACCCAATAGAATTTGAAGAAAAAAAACATTAATTTTGTATAAATAAAAAATGATAAGCATAAACAATTGCATGATCTCTATTAAAATCAACTAAGATTAGCTAAAAAAGAAGACACACGTTTGGATTCAACAATGCATAAAATGGTTTGAAGAGATCAATATAGAAAAATAAAGTACCCAACTTATAAAAATACATTGAAAATTCAAGTACAAGAATTTTGCAGGAAGAGAAAATGGAGAAAACATGCCAAAAACAACAACAATACTACATAAATAACTTCAACAAATAGGAAGAGATTAAAGTTCAAAAGTACTTGAAGTTTAGCATCCCATGGTGCCTAAAACAAATAATAGCACAAATAAGAAACAATTCAAAAAAGTTAAGATATGAAATAGAAAGATGAAACCAACTTAAAGAATCGTGAAAAAAAAATATGTTAGTATATGGAAATCATAAGGTAGAAACTAAACAACACTTTCTCCTATATTATATAACATATTTACAAATTGTTGAAAGATAAAATTACATTAGAAATCGAAAATCAACCTTTCAAAAAAAAACTAATAAAATTTTAAATAGATAGTTGAGACTGGACTCAAGAAATAAGCGATGGTTTTTCCCGCGGAAAATTCACACTAATTATCTTAATATATAATTTTTCAGACATCACCAATCTTGAATATGTCCAATACAATAATCGACCCACTCCCAATAGTTCTTCAAAATAAACAGATTTTGACCTTCCAAAAACAAAACAACAAAACTCTATGACACTTTAATATCCTTAATCTAACAAGACCAACTATTCACTTTGAACCCAGAACCAAAATTCCAAGAGAGACCCCGATATTAGAAAATGTCAAAATGATGGACACTTCCAGCGAACTCTCCATCCCAAAGATAATAAAAGAAACTTCCACGCGATGCTAACAGAGCTTACTTTGATAGCCTATCTCCCACCAAATTATTCTCTCTATAGATATGTTGAAAAGTAATATCCCAGATTATTTTTGCTTTCAGAAAAATAAACGATGGCTTGACACATACCAAATAGGGCCATATGCTATAAGAGGAAACAACCATGCATCCTGTTCATATTCCTAATGTAGCAATTATATTAAATCCACACCTTATCTTTAAGTAACCTTATGTAAATCTTAAGGAAATTGTCAAAATAAACTACTCATTTTCGCACGGGCTGTCTGTAAGCGCGTCTCCCTAATAATTATTTAGAGTTGCGGTAAATCCGAAGCTAAGTAAAAAATTCATAAACAAATAATGTGGGGCTAAAGTGAAGAAAACGGCATCCCGTCGGTAAATGTGAAAGGTGGGTAAACTTCCCATGGGGTCCACCGTGGTTGTGAGGGGACAATACAACCTTCATCCCACTAACAAACCTGAATCAATCACTTCACAATGAAACAAAACCATTATATTTCCTGGTACTCCTTCAACACCCTCCAAGTTTTCACGGTTCACTGGTTAACAAAGCTTAGGGTTTGGTATTAAAATACAAGTCCCACTAAGGTATCTTATCATTAGAAGAAGGGGGAGTTCCAGTTTATGTTACCTAGGCTTGGGATTGTGTGGACCTTGGGGGATAGCTAGGTGTGCATTATGTTATGTTAGAGATCAAAATTTTTATATGAGCCCATACAGAGCCTTCCATGCATTATCAGGTTTGGTAGGCATTTTAGAGAACATACTGACCACTTCATCACTATGTTTGTTTTCACTGTTTTGGTATTGGAGAATCTATGATTTAGAAGTTAAAATGATTCAATCTTGTAAATGTAGACTTTTAGTCTTAATGGTTTTGTAAAAAATAAATAGGCTAAAATAATTAAATTTTAAAAAATAGATGTTAAGAATTTATTATCCGGAATGGATCATTATATAATTTGTCGTTTATCTTGATATTTTTTGGGTGGAAAAATTGGAAGAATTAACTTATAAGGTCCATTTTAGTAACAGGTCCAAGTTTATATATTTAGGGTATGGAACCTTATAGAGTCAATTTGAGGCATCAAATGACATTTTTTTGGGTCAAAAATTTGTGGGCATAGCTCACAACCCCTCAATATTGTTCTACACACCGAGATCTTTTTAACGGTTCAAAAATCACCTCACTTAGAACTCGTATGTGGAAGTTATGTCTCACACAAGTTGACCTACCATGTTGACCACCACGATACCAAGTGGATGCCATGTCAACTCCCATTACTCACATAGGTAGAGCTAGTCACATGTGGAGTTTCAAGAAGATTCTAGAGGGTCCAAACCACTAACATTAAATGAGGGTTGAGGCATGGAAAAACCCTAACCGTGGATATCTATTAGGCTATGTTAAATATTGGCCACTAGGAAGAGAAAGGGTTATGTTTTTTCCGCATTGTACTTGTTCCATACTTTAGCAGAGAATCTAGGAGTGTGATAGTATAGAATAGCAGAGGAGGAGGAAGATTCTATAACATAAATTTAGGCCATAGTGTTAAAGGAAAGTCCATAGGGAGTGCCCATTTCTTTGTATTTTCATTTCATAACTAAAGAAAAGAGAACAAAGCATAGACCTCACTTTCTAAGTAGGTTTTCTCCCATATCGAGTTTCCTGGGTTACATCTTCTATTCATTTTTACTTGTTCTTTAATTCTCAGATTTCAGTTATTTGTATAAATTTGAGCTTTAAGTTAATAATAATAAAGCTCGAATCTAGGGAAATAAATTACATGATAAAAGATTTCAAAATATTGCAAGATATATTATGATGAACTATTTCAATGGAATATCCATGATAGTTTACAAATCAATTTACCTTTTACTTCTATTACTATTTCAAAGTTAAATTTATAAAAAATAAATCATATTGATGATGATGATGACAACGACGACGATGATGATGATTGAGACCGAATTGGTCTATCAGACCTTAAGAGGGCAATGGATCACTTGCAATTCTTTAGAGTTTTGTTTATGTGCTTGAAAAGCATTATGAGAAGCTTTCCAAGATCACCATAGTTTTGTTGAGTTAAAAGGTTAGGAAGGTTGGTACTGTGAAAAATATTTTGAAATTGAGATCTAATCTGGGTATAGGCTGGACAATCTGAGAGAAATTGTTTTTCATCTTCAACTTTCTTAGTGTCACAAAAGTGACATACTTTAAAAGAATGAGAAGAATAAAATTGTTATTCTAATTTTTTTTTTATAAAATAATTAAAATTTAAATTAATTTATGATTAAAATTATAAATCTTATATTGGAAAATATTCATCAATATACCCCCCCCCACACAGATATATATATATATATATATATATATATATATATATATATATATATATATATAAACATCTTACATAATCTAAAATTATATAAATAATAATTACATATAAAAACAACTTATATAGTATTAAAGTTTTTAATTTAAAAT
>ML787987.1:0-16568 GCA_009831015.1 Picea engelmannii
GTTGAGGAAGACGAGGTTTATGGTCTATAGGATCCAAAACAATCATTCCTGAGTTAGTGGTCTCGACCACTCCCAAGGTAGACAACAATTATTTCCTCTGTGAGGGGAAACTATGGAGAACTTCTAGAGCAGACATTGCACAATAAGTTTGTGCCCGATCCTCCACGATGGAGTAATTATGAGAATCCCTTGCATTTGGGTTGTGAGAAGGGTTTTTGAGTGCACCCTTAGGGATCCGAGTCATCTTTTCTCCCACCGCATTCTCAATTTGAAGAGGAGTCAGTGGGTTGGATAATTCTTTTCCCTTCTCAATAGATTCTTGCATTCTGTAGTTATGATCCCTGATCTGTAGATGAGCTTCAAATTTCATCATATAAATGTACGCGGCCCTATTTTTAGTATTGGGCACGGGGGATCCCTAATTTCCCCCAGGCAAACTTGTGGATGAGGAAGCTTGAGCCAATTTTTTCCCTTGTGGAAAAGGGTTGGTCAACACGAGAGGTTGTTGCTGTGCCAATAAATTTTGTGATTCCTCAAGCCGAGGGCATTGGTGAGTCAAGAGGTCATCCATTCAAATATTACATGGAAACTTCACCTTTCTCTTATCATTTTTTCCCTCGCCAACATTATTTGTATCCTTCTTATCCTCATTACCCTTCTTTTTTTTAGGTTTCCTATTTCCTTCAGTTTGTTGGCTACCCTTGGGATTTGTTGATTTCACACTATGTACATCTGATGTTTGAGTTATTGGGGCAACTGAACTAGGAGTTTGGATGTCCACAGTCTGTTGAATTGATAACTACTGTAACTAATTAGAAAACTGATCTATGGGCTTTCTCTGTGCTGATCCTACTATGTCGTCAACGTGAGGCCCAAAATTCTGTTTGGTGTTGTCGAATTTCGACCGTGGTGCATCAAGAAGGATCTCGTATAGCATATCATACCAAGAGTAAATCAACTCCAGTTTTGGGATCTCATGATAGCCTCTTCTTCAAAAAAAAATCTGGATGTCACGACGTCTTTGGATACACAAAGTACCAAGGAATTTAGGAACCACTTGAGAAAAAATGTGGGAAGGAATTTAACTTTGATCAAACTCTTTCTTTGTAGCCATTCTCGGATGTGATCCAAGATATGGTCAACTTTTGTTTGCTTGAAGTTGGCCAAAAACTCGGTGCCAACATCGTATCTTACCGGTAACTTGAAATGGTTTAAGAAGGCCATATCCAGGTTGTTAAAGTAAGCATAATTTGAGCTATCGAGCTCGATATACCATTTTGCGTCACCCCCCTATAAGAGTGCATTGAAACAAACACAACTGAATGAAATCATCCTTTAACTAGTTGGATGAGAACCATAAGTGAAATGTCGTCGCATGATCACCTGGATCTTCACTAGGATTACCTTCAAAATTAGGGATCTCTGAGGGAAAATTAGTTGGCATGGGGGGCCAAAGAGGATCATGACAGATCGAGTCATTCAAAATTCTCGACAAGTCCGATAAATACAGAGTTCCAAGAAAAGGTAGTCTTGGTTGTGGTAGATTCACATGAAAAGAGGGGCTTGGATTCTAGCTGGCACGAGGTTGATAGGAAATTTTTGACTGTTGGGTAGGGTTTTGGTAGATACCATGGTAGCCCCGTCCAATAAGAGGGAATTGCATTTGATTCTACATCATCAACTGATTCTTATAGTTGCGTGAAATTCCCTATGCAGGGATCGCTCCCTGTACAATATTCCAAGGACCTTGGTTGTGGTTTCCCCCAACCGAACCTCCTGGAATAGGTACTGAACCTTGCCTAGGGTTCCATTGAGCATGGGAGGGGTTCCCCCCTATTATCACTAGAAGTCACCTCCTGATTACAGAGGAGGTAAGCCCAATACCCATTAGTTTATATGTCACAATGGATAAATTAAAGTTGGGTCGAATGGGCGCAGATTCAAGATGATATCGATTTAACTTAGAAAATGGGACCAACATGCATAAACAGGTGAGGTCTTGATTTAAATTTGTAAAATTCTAACCTTGTACAATGTCTACTATAAATAGATATTCATAAAAGAACAAAAAAAATACAATGGAAAATACAAACATTACACATAGATTTTTCCCCTGGAAACCCAAACCGGGAAAACCAACATATATTATATTCATTTATTGTGTTACATTGTTTACAATAAAATATACATATAGGAGCCAGCGGCATCCAAAACCCTAACCCAATGACCTGGATTAGTCCAAAACCCTAATTCCTTAACCAGAAATAGAAAACCATTGGCAAAAACAATGTGCCGAAAAACCACCTAAATACATGACACGTTTCCTGAGGTAGGTGTCACGTTTCCCGAGGTAGATTTTTTTTCTTCCGAGGGCACTGGCCCTGGACCCCTACACAGGGGGCTCCATCCCCCTGCACCCCCCCCATCTAACCCCCCTGCGCGGCCGATGCATACGCTCAGGCACTACTACTCGTGCAAAGAATATAACACATACCCAACAAAATTTAGTTAGTAAGTTGTAGTAAGGGTGAGTAGGAGGAAGAACTTGAGGAGAAAATGTAAAGGTATTCTATGGACATCAGGTCTTCCAACAACCTAAGGGGGAAAAAATTCGAATACAATATCCTCTTGGATTCAAATATTTAGTAAATAGGAGAACATTAATAAAAACACTGCAATCAAACATACATTACAACACAGTCAAAACAATCCATGTGAATCCTTCAATCATGGACACTTCAGTATAAGAGGCAAATAAGATGGAAAATAATTTGATTGTCATTAAACAAGAAGTCTCAGATTACAACACATAACCAGAGAACCAAAATCTTCATTAAAACTTTATAATACAGGATCTTAGCTCAACCATCCACCATAACAAAATGAAAATTGTTAGCTCCCAAAATGAACCCGTCCCTATGGTCGCATTTTGTGGTGGATAGCATGGCTATTGGTAGTTTTCTCAAATTGGTTTTGAGTTTTTCTAGCTGCAAGACTTAGGTTTTGATTTTTGTATTAGAAATAAGATGACCCATAAAGCTCTTCTCTTTAAAATTTTCATAAAATGTTTTCAACAGCTAACGCGTGCTTAAAATATGATGGTTAGCTGGTGAAAGTGGCAACTTTCAACAGCTAAGGAGCATTTCTCACAGGTCGTTAGCTGGTGAAAGCGGGGATTTTCAAACATCCAAAGAGCATTTCTCATGGGGTGTGCGCTGGTGAAAGTGGTGAATTTCAACAACTAAGGAGCATTTCTCACGGGTTGTGCGCTGGTGAAAGCGACAGTTTTGAACAGCCGAGGAACACTTCTCACGGGTTGCGCGCTGGTGAAAGCAGAGATCGCGTGCGTTATATCCACGTTGTAAAAAATCTAATGATGATATGTTCAGCCCACGCCATGAAATCAAGAATGATGCGCTAGTGAAAGTGGACAATCATGGAAACTCAGGTTGCATGTCTAAATTGGATTACAAGTCGGATCTTGTTCAGTGACGCATGCTTCACAATCATGGTGTCGGAAATGGCGAATTTGAATCCATTATCGCAGGTACAAAAGCTATACTACTTGGATGACAGCATCACATCAGTTCATCTCTTCCCCAACACGCATCACTTACTAATGTATGCTAAGTTTTTAATGTTGAAAGACAGAGCCGACTCCCGAGTGCTTTCACCAGTGCAAGACCTCGGCCCGAATAGCAGTTTGCTGTGTTGTGTGTGCAGAATCGTTTGGGATTTTGGGTTGTATATGGTGAGGAGACGTAGTGTTTCTTTACTAAGAAAAGAGTTGGACAGTCTATCCTTCCTACAGATGCATCCAGAAGTGAAGAAACACTTCTCAAACACAGGTTGTATCGAATTTGTTGAAAGGCTGCAGAATGGTTGTCACCAGTCAACAGCAGAGGATTTTGCTAAAAAAATTGATGGGAATAAGGCCTGTATCGGGTCCTTGGAGATCATTGTAGATGAAGCTTCCATTGCTGCAGCGACCAACCTACCAATATCGGGTCAGAGTTGGTTCAAAACTACTGCCACCAAAAACTTAAATTTCAGAGCATATTTGAAGGAAGAATTCAAGCATAATGCATGGAAGAAGAGCATGCCAGTTTCCCATTTAGAGGATGAGTGGCAGGATTTGTTTAAGGGCATCCAACTCTACATAACTTCAAAAGGCAGGTATGATAAACTCATGATGTATCATTTCAATCTCCTAGACCATTTCACAGGTAAAACTCTCCTCAATCTACCTTTTTTCTTGCACAAGAGCTTAACTAAGGTCTGTAAAAAGATTAGGGCTGAACCCCTAATCATGAAGAACACTCTGTGCCACTTTTGACTTATTAAATTGATCATTCTGGAGGAGCTAAGACAGAAGGGAAGGAGCTGGCAACATTTTCTATTTTGGGAGGGCTTTGAAACTCAAACTCAGCCCGTAAATGAACAGGGGAGAGGTGGAAAGAAGCAATTGACTCCTCAAAGCAGTTTGAGGAAGAGGAGAACCCTTCCAGGACCTCCAGAAGATAGATTCTTTGGTGTGAAATCTCACAGGTCAAAGAAAAAGTTGAATTTTGAGACTACTACAGAGCAGCCTACAGAAAAGAAAACAAACATCTTGAACCTGCCATACACAGACTTAAAACCAGAGAAAGAAGATGAGATCCCTGTCATCAAAAGTCCTGAACACTCAATTGAGTTTGCACAGAATTATGAGACCTTTACTCACAATGAGGAAGGAGAAACATCAAAGAGCACTAAGTCGAAGAAAACACAGAAAATCAAGCATCTTAAAGAAGTGATCGCTCAACAGGAGGTCTTAGAATGGGTAATCAAAGAAAGATACAAGAAGTTGTCTGATAATTTTGCAAAAACCAACGCTGCATTTGAAAAACTGGCTCCGGAAAGTGTCAAGGAAAAGACGAGGAAACATAAAATCACCAAAGACTATAACAATCTATGGTGGCTAGCAAAGCGCCTTAAAAGAAAAATCAGAAGATTGAAGAAAAAAAAAAAGTCCTACCCAGATTTGAAAGTGCTTGCTCAGGTTGTTGTAAACATGCAAGGGGATAAATCAGAGACACATTGAGTTTTTGATGGAATCACAGTTTTGGAGGTGAAAACACATTTTGGGCTAAGGTAGAGCTTTCACCAGCACACAACGAAATTTTACGACCAATAAGCTGGTGAAAGGCAACGCTTTCACCAGCTAACCAACGAATTATAAGGCGAGTTAGCTGGTGAAAGCAGGAAAATCATTTTTGAAAGCTAAGGACGGAGCAGGTCATTTTTCACAGGTTATAAAGAAGTTCCAGAGTATTAAGGGGATAACAACTCGCTTGCAAAGGACTTTGCATCAGAGATTCGGGGGACTTTTGAGAACCACACGCTAAACAAATCTCCTAAAGTATCTACTATGAGAAACTGAAGAAATCCAACTACCAAGACAGGTGCCTCTGCATGTTTCATGACACCATGGATTCCAGAAGCTGAAGAATAGAGATGTTGAATTTTGAGATTGAAGACAATTCGAATGCTAGTTTAGTTATTAAGTCTTTATTATCAAGTTGTTTAGTTAGATTTGAATTGCTATTTTTAAATATAGATCCATGTTTTTAGGATCTATAAAACTGATTGTAAAAGGCTATAAATGCCTATTTTTTCTAAGAGACAAGGGTTCAAACTGGGAGATATTTTGTGCCACTGTATAGACTCTTATTTGCAGAAATAAAGTTCAGTTTCCTTTCGTTTTCAATATTAGAATTGTCCATCTTTTCTTTTCTGTACTTTGTTTCAGTTTATTTTAGTTCATGAAGACTGTTATATCTTTATTGAGCTCATAGACTTGAAATTAAAGGATTCCTCTCTATCTTGCATTAAGCCCTACATTCAGTTGTATTTGGAAATCAAGAATAGTGTTATTCATCCTCTCCTTTCAATTTATTTGATCTGATTATTGTTTCTTGAAAGCATTGTTTCTTTAGATGTATGAGTTGTCTATTACATTGATCATCTGAGACCCCATTGTTCCAAGCATATACACACATTATTTCTAAGTTACCAAGCATCCTTAGCCTACAACCATAAGGATTTTCTTGGAGTGATAACAGAAACAATGCCTACATATGCTTCGAACTGGCTCCGATTTCCCGAGGCACGATCATGTCATGCATTTGAGTTAGTGATATTTTCTATTAGGCTGCGCATGTAGACATTATTCAGACTACCCATGCAGTCTTCTATCAGACGTGATCTTTGGTCAGACTGGACTGACAACCTACTTCTAAGATTGGTCCCTTTTTGGCCTTCTATTTATGGAAGGAGACGATGTCTCAACCACCTTCCTTGTTTTCATTAACTACTTCATCGAGATCGAAGTGGGCAGAGTCAACCTAGCACGTGAAAACATGCTGACCGCACCCTTTGAATATCTGCCACCTGGGATTTTCTAGATGCTGACTGGGAAGACAGCAGGCAGACGTGGAGTATGACGAGGAGGAGCTGGTGAGGTGACTGATGGAGGATTGCAGGCTATAATGGACGATTGACATCCAGGTGGAAGGCTACGGCTAGCGAAGTAGTGATTGGGAAGACGTGGGTGATGGCGCGAGAGATGAGGCACAAAAGTGACGGGGTGATGTGGCACGGGAAGGTGACATGGTGGGAGGGGGAGAGGCTACGGAAGTAGTGGGGAGTGGGGACAACAATATAGGTGGAGGTGACATGGGATACAGATGTCAAGAGGTGAGGTGCAAAAGAGGAAAGGGAGAAGGACAGGTGGAATGGTGATAGGATGGGAGGATGATGAGTGCAAGACGGGTGTGACGAGGCAAGAGGTGGGAGTGAAAAGGAATATGTTATAGGCTGAGGGAAAGGTTGAGTGGAATAAATGTGTCAGTGGTAGGCGAGAGCAGTAAGCAGAGGCGCGGTAAGAGGTCTACTCGAGGGGGGGGTGGTAAGTAGTTTAGTGCGGGGGGGACCCCCCCGTTAAAGGCAGAAGTTCGAGGGGGGGTCCGATATGGACTATGTGCCGTAGATCTCGGCTGCCCAGATCTACACTCCCTTTAGCAAAATTCACCCGGGCACTAAACTTGGGATAAAAAGGGAAAAGTGGGTTTTTTATCCCCGCTTCATGCATATTTGACCAAGGTGCCATTTCCTAAGGGAAAAACACCCCTTTAGCCATGATATGTGCTAATATTAGGCTCCATGGGGGATAGAGACCTCCCTGTGAGGCTCTAAGAACTTCAGAATATTCAGTGCCTTAGTGTTGGGCTGTGGATTCAACTACTAAAACAAAAAGAAAAATGATATTTACAATGACCTAGGAAGCCATTCATTGCTCAAACAAAAAACTTCTTTAGGAAATGCCCATTAACAGGGCCACCAAAAACTTCATCACCCTCCAAATTCCACAACTTGTAAGTCTTATTTGGAAAATTCTCAGAGATCTTGAAGGGTCCAATCCACAGGGCTTCGAATTTTTTATGCTTTCCTTTGTCCTGCTTGGGTGCATCCCACTTGAGTACTAGGTCTCTCACCTGGAAACCCTCTTTTCTTTCCTTTCTATCAAAATCTTGCTTGATATTCTGTTGATGTTCATGTGCTTTGTCCAGTATCTGTTCTCTAGTCTTCTGCACTTCTACCAGCAACTGCATTCTTTTGATCATATCATTAGGCTCCCCTTGGTAGTCGTGGAAGAATTTTTCCACTGGAAAGGTGAACTGAGAAGGAAAGATGGCCTCAACTCCATACACATGCTGAAAAGGAGA
This sequence comes from Picea engelmannii, assembly GCA_009831015.1. Lineage (NCBI taxonomy): Eukaryota > Viridiplantae > Streptophyta > Pinopsida > Pinales > Pinaceae > Picea > Picea engelmannii. The sequence goes on from ML787987.1 coordinate 7,767, forward strand.
GACACCAAGAGATATCTTTGTTGTCACTCTGTCATCCCACAAAGAAAATTTGAGCTTTGAATCCTATGCTTTCTTGTTTTCCTCTAGTAGTCTTTTGATGATATTTATCAAGCTCTTCTTAGAGGACTTTGCCAGTCCATACCCTTGGGGGTAGTAGGGGGTAGAGTGAATCAATGGAATTCTGAACTGCTCACAAAACTTGATCAATGGTTCAGCCTTGAAAGATGCAACATTATCAGTGATGATTCTGTTTGGACACCCAAATCTTTCCATAATGTCCTAAAGGAAACTAATGATTACTTTGTGAGAAAAACACCTTGTGGGGATAACTTCTATCCACTTGGTAAAGTAAATTAGTGGCAATCAAGATCCACCTATGTTGACCGCTTGAAGCGAGATGAATTTCCCCAATAAAATCCAGACCCCATTGCTGAAAGGGTCCTGAAGCTACCACAAGCTTCAATGGAAAAGACTTGAGTTGCTGCTTCCCAATGAATTTCTGACATTTAACACAAGCCCTAAATTTCGCACAGACATCAATGAATAGAGTAGGCTAGAAATATTCGACGCTGAGAATTTTATAGGTTGTGGTTCTCCATAAGTGATGTCCCCCACATAGACTGTCATGAAAATCAAACATAATATTTTGGGATTCTTGTGGGTCTAAACATCTCAAAAGCACTCCTAGAGGGTCTTTCTAGTATAAGACTCGATCAATAAGGAAATATTTAATTGCTTTAAGCTTTAAATCTCTTTCCTTGTTTTTTCCCATACCATCTGGAGGTCACAACTCTTGCATAAAAAATATAATATCTATGTACCAGATGAATTCTGCCAACATAGGGCTGACTTGTGGGTCTGTATAAGAGAACTCAACTTGCTGATTTTCTAAGCAGACGTTGATGCAGTTAATCCCCAAATCTTTGCAATTAGATTCAACCAATAGCTTGGCTAAACCTTGGCCTTTAACTATTTTGGTGGGATTTATTTCTAGATCAAATTCAAGGATTTTGGCAATCCACTTTCTCCTTCTTCCATCCATGTCAGGCTTGTTATCTCCTCAAATAACACAGTCAAATTTGTTTATTTTAGGTGATAGGAAGTCATTGAAAAATACATTTTTAAATTTTTAAGGTTCATTTTTTGAGAGCTTTAAGTATGTAATAAAGTTTGAAAAACATTTGAATTGGTTTTCCCTTCAAAAAAATTCAAAAATCAGGTTTCGGTGGCTAAGAGCCTTTCCAAAAGGGCTTCTAAGCCACGGAAATCCTTAGCTTTTGGTGTCTTAAACGTGAAATTCAAGGCTCTCTTAGCCACCGAAAGTGCATAAAAGTCTGTTTTTACTGTGTTGAGTCATCATTTTCAAATGATGATTTTGAGTGACTGGAGAATATTTTTGAGAAACGGGTGGAGGTTTTTGTTGCTAAATGTCAAAGAAAAATAACCTCTCTCATTTTTCCTAAATGTGTCATATATCGGGAGAATCGAATTCATCTCTGAGCCCTAATTTTCGGATCTCAGAATTTCCCTGTTTGACACATGCTTTTGAAATGCAGATCTTAGGAAAATGAAAATGAATCTCAAAGAACTGAGAGATGTTTTTTTATAAAAACAAACAAATATACAAAATCCTCTTCCAGTTTGTACACAATGGTTTTGGTTTGGGATATATGGGTCAATCTTTGAGCATAATATTTCCATAAAGTTTTTTCTTTTCCAGCCACCTCACAAATTCGATTTTGAGATAGGAGAAGAGGTTATCAAATCCATCTTTTGAGGATCTGAAACTTCTTGTAAAGGCTATAAAGCCTATCAATTTATATACTAAAGGGTTCAATTCTGGATACAGAGACCATGTTTCTATTTTAATAGACTCTCATATATATAATACAAATCACAATTTCCTTTCATTATTGATGTCAAACTGCCATTACCTTTCTCTTTTTGTACTTTGATTCAAGTTTGTCTTAACTGCTAATGACTGTTATCTCATTTTGTCAGTTCATAAGCTTGATTTAATAGTAATCTACACTATCTTATTCAACCCATCACATGTGTGTTCTGGTTAATAAGCATAGCATTCTTCATCCACCATTAAGTTACCTATCTGATCATTAATTCTTGAAAGCATTGTTTCATTTGACTATATACATTTGACTGTTTTGATACCAATCCAATAGTTTAGTTATCCCATTAATCCAAATATAAACATAAAACCAAAACAAATTTTAAGTTACCAGGCTTCTTCAAGCTACAACCTGAGAAGGACTCCTGGAGTGATAACAAATTGGCACTGTTGCCGGGGAGAGGATATTGAAGATAAGCTTCCTTGGGAGATGACATAGATCCAACTTTGATGATAGACAAAGCCTGGACATTTCATTGGTTGTAATATTATATCTGATGACTCCATTGAAGAACTGTGGCTCCGAGGAGGGCTCATACAAGAGAAAATCAAGAGAGGCCACTAGCAACACCTGTTGCAGAACTAGAGAAGATCGTTATAAGAGGAAGAGCTCTACAAAGGCAAACTTCCAGAACAATAAAGACATCTAGATGAGGTATCTCAAGAGGTATTGATTCTTTATTTGTACCTAGAACACCGTCCATCAAGTCTACTTCTGTTGAAGCTTCTTGTTCTCAGAAAACTGTAGTTGAATCAGAGAATCCAAAGGGTGACGAGCCTTCATTAGATTCTACTGTTATACACCCTTTTCCTGAGAATCTTTCTGTACATAGTTTAGGGAAATAAGTTGAACAATCTACCCCGGAAGAGGACTTCTCCTCTTCTCTAAATTCTTTGCAAATAGAACTAGAAAAAACTCTACTCCTATACTCATACCATTTTTCCTATAGTAGAGTCTGTTATCCAAGACTTGTTTGTAAAAGGGGAAGAAAATATAGCCCTACTGTTAGGGAATATTTACAAAGCCTTCTATTTTCCTGATCCATCCGAGTTTAATAAGACTCCACTAGGAAAGATCCAGTTTACAGAAGATGAAGGAGCTGAATTTCAAATCCAGGTATCAGTTCATTAGTTTACTTCATGAACTATTGTTTTTCTTTATCAACTCGTTCATGCTTTTCCCTTTGCATGTAAAGATAATCATTTTCTGTTTTGTATATTCAAAAAAACATCATCCTTCTTGTATATATCCATCTTTAGAAGAAGAAGATCTACATACTTCTTATATTGTAGATGTTGATTCAGTATCTATACCTCATCCCATTCATAAAGACGATCATTGTATTCAAATCCCCCTTGAATATGATCAACCATGTAACCATACAGAGGTCAGAACTGACTCAAATCCTGTCCATAGCTCATCACCTTGTGGAATTACTGATGAACCTTGCCATCAACATGTTAGTTCTCATAATCAACCTACTACTTTTCAAATTAAGATCAGGATGAATATGTTCAAACCTTTAAGGCTTCCCTATCTCCTTAATCCTTACCCTCTTGACTGTTATGGATATCTTCCCCAGTTTTCTAGAGAGAATCAAGTTTCATCTGAGAGGCACTTATAATCCTTTGAGGATTTTGTTGAACAATTTGAGATTGTTCATGAAGATGCGATCATGAGATTTTTATCCAAGTCTTTGATTAGAGATGTTGTTGCATGGTTTAAGGGTCTGAGAGATGATTCTATTGGCTCTTGGATAGAGTTCTCTAACGTTTTCTTGAAGTATTGGAGTGAGTGCAAATCACTAGATTCATACCTTGCTGATTTTTATGCTTTCAAGAGAGAGGAGGGTGAAAATTTTCCTGTCTTCAATCGAATATTTTGTAGCAGCTATCATGACATGCCTTTGGAGATCCGGCCTTCAGAGACAGCTGCCATGATATATTATGTTATGGATCTTCATTCATAACTTTCCCTTCTTCTGTTAGAACAAAATTCTTCATCCTTAAGGAGCTTGTTTGAAGATGCTCGAGAGGTAGAGGAGAACATCCATGCTTCCAGGAAGATTAGAGAGTGGGTTTACTCTGAAAATATGCAAGTACATAAGCAAGAAGAATGTCAGCAGACAGGAGGTCAGTATGTTTCAGAAGTTGAGCAGGAAGTTAATGAATGTGAACCAGTTTTGGAACAACATCGAGCATGTGGTTTTATTTCATATTCAGAGAAAGAAAGCAATGAGTATGAAACAAATATGGAACAACAACGAGCATGTGATTTTATTTCAGATTCAGAGCAAGAAAGTAGTGAGTATGAAACGAATATGGAACAACAGCCTGGAAGTGAGTATATTTCATATTCATAATCAAATTCTTCAGTATATGCAGAGTATTCTAGAGACATGTATACATGTGAAGTTTATGATCAGTTTATAAATCATAATGAGCCTATGATAACTAAATATTTCATAGGCAATTATATGTTTTTAACTGATCCTTATTCATATGATTTTAACACTATTTTATCATCATCTTCTGAGCACTTTTTCGAAGAAAAAGATGTGATGATTGATGATCAAAATATGAGCTGAAGGGAACAAGAAGGTGGTCAGTCTTCTAGCAGAGGAACAATCATGGCTGATCAAGAGGCTACCATAGATGTGCAACTGTTTCCCAAAGAACAATATGTTTCTGATTTTTCTTTGAAGGATCCGGTGGTAGTATTCATGGAGTTATACTTTTCAGAGAGCTTTAAAGTTTCATATTTCTCTAGCTCGCCCATGTTTTTAGGTGAGTATGATTTTTGGAAAGACTTCTTATCACTGTTGTCTCATGTCAAACATCATTTGCTGATTAGTGATAAATATGAGATTTCTTCAGTATTAAAATTGCTTGGATGGATGTTATGGAAATCAACCTTTACCTAACCTGAATGCGGATCCGGTTAGAGTAGGAGTAGGAGAATAATCTTGTTTTATCAACAAGTAGTCTCTTTCAATTATTTGTTGTTGAATAAGAAGAGAAGGCTACAGGCGGGCTACATGCAGGCTACAGGGTGGCAGGGGATCAGTTATAAAGGCTAAACAACTCCATAGCCCAATGGTAAAGGCTACAGACAAGTTATAGGTTTGCAGAAGATTAGTTGCATAGGCCAAATGACTCCATAGCCCAACATGAAAGGCATTGGATCTGAGGTTCTTGAAACCTCACAGGGAGGATTTCATCCCCAAAATGAGCCAGATTTTATCTCCTCAAACAACACAGTCAAATTTGTTTATTTTAGGTGATAGGAAGTCATTGAAAAATACATTTCTAAATTTTTAAGGTTCATTTTTTGAGATCTTTAAGTATGTAATAAAGTTTGAAAAACATTTGATTTGGTTTTCCCTTAAAAAAATTCAAAACTCAGGTTTCGATGGCTAAGAACCTTTCCAAAAGGGCTTCTAAGCCACCAAAATTCTTAGCTTTCGGTGTCTTAAATGCAAAATTTGAGGCTCTCTTAGCCACCGAAAGTACATAAAAGTTTGTTTTTACTGTGCTGAGTCATCATTTTAAAATGTTGATTCTGAGCGACTGGAGAATATTTTTGAGAAACGGGCGGTGATTTTTGTTTCTAACATGTCAAATAAAAATAACCTCTCTCATTTTTCATGCAGGTGTCATAGATTGGGAGAATCAAATTCATCTCTGAGCCCTAATTTTCAGATCTCAGAATTTCCCTTTTTGACACATGTTTTTGAAATGCATATCCCGGGAAAATGAAAATGAATCTCAAAGAACTGAGAGAGGTTTTTTCTCAAAACAAACTAATATACAAAAGAACCTTCTAGTTTGTACACAATTTGTTTTTTATGAGATATATGGGTCAATATTTGAGCAGAATATTTCCAGAAATTTTTGTCTTTTCCAGCCACCTCACAAATTCGATTTTGAGATAGGAGAAGAGGTTATCAGATCCATCTTTTGAGGATCTGAAACTGCTTGTAAAGGCTATAAAGCCTATCAATTTTATATACTAAGGGTTTGATTCTGGATAGAGAGACCATGTTTCTATTGTAATAGACTCTCATATATATAATACAAATCACAGTTTCCTTTCATTATTAATGTCAGACTGTCATTACCTTTTTCTTTTTGTACTTTGATTCAAGTTTGTCTTAATTGCTAATGACTGTTATCTCATTTTTCCAGTTCATAAGATTGATTTAATAGTGATCTACACTATCTTATTTAACCCATCATATGTGTGTTCTAGTTAATAAGCATAACATTCTTCATCCACCATTAAGTTACCTATCTGATCATTAATTCTTGAAAGCATTGTTTCATTTGACTATATACATTTGACTATCTTGATACCAATCTAGTAGGTCAGTTATACCATTGATCCAAATATAAACATAAAACCAAAACAAATTTTAAGTTACCAGGCTTCTTCAAGCTACAACCTGAGAAGGACTCCTGGAGTGATAACAAGGCTGAATGAGAATTTCCTTCACAAAAGCTGAAGGAACATATGCAATAAATTTTGAATGTAGGACATAGATTCTGAAAGCCTTGAGGGATTTCACCAAAGCATAGGGATGTTTTTCCATGATGTCATATTTTATCTCTGCATCCCTCAATGCTTTGCTAAAAAAGGAAATAGGCTGCTCCAACCCTTCAACATTCTTCTGCAATAAAACAACTGCTGCTGTATCAAAAGAAGCAAAGGAAAAAATCAAAAAATCTTTGGAGAAATCATGACTGATAAGCATAGGTGCCTCAATCAAATCCTTCTTGATTTGGTCGAAAGAGCTTCTATACTTAGCAGTCCATTTCATTTCACTCCCCTTCCTGAGCATGGCTATGATATGCTTCACCAATTCAACAAAATTTGAAACAAATCTTCTTAGAAAATTATTTTTTCCCAGGAAAGACTGAAATTCCTTCTTGGATATGGGAAGCGACAAGGTTCAGATAGCTTCCACCCTGCTTGCATCAATTCTAACCCCCTCAGTTGATACTATGCGTCCCAACAATTTTCCCTTCTGCATGGTGAATAGAGACCTTTTGGGATTTAGGGAGAGACCAAATTTTCTTCATTTTAAGAAGACCTTTCTCAGATGCTGACAATGTTCTTTATCAGACCTGGAAAAACTGTAATGTCATCCAATTAGATGACTACAAATTTATCCTTTTCTCCAATGAACGTGATGTCCATAGCTCGCTGAAAGGTAGCCCCTACGTTCATCAATCCAAAGAGCATCTTAGCATACATGAATGTACCCCAAGGAGTGGTGAAGGTTATCTTTTTTCTATCTTCAGGCAGGACCGAGATTTGATTATAGCTAGAAAATCCATCAATCATGGAAATCCTGGATGCACCTGTCACCCTCTGCAATATGTGTTCCATCTTTGGTAAAGAATAATTGTCCTTCTTAGAGATTTTGTTTAGGTTCCTAAAATCAACACATAGTCTGATTTATCCATTCTTCTTTCTCACTGGGACCAAAATGGCCACCCATTCAGAATATCTCAAAGGGACAATGATTTGGGCATCCAACAACTTCTTTACCTCCCTTTCCATAATAGGCAACAACATAGGATTTATTTGTCTTAATTTCTGCCTAAATGGTTTGACCTCTTCCTTCAATGGGATATTATGCTCAATGACATTTGTGTCATATGTTCTGAGATCTTCATATGTCCAGGCGAACACATCAACAAACTCTTTTAACAACTTGGCATACTCGTCCCTTTGTTCCTTTGACAGGCTGCTTGACAACTTGACAAATTTTGGATCCTTCTCTATACCAATATTGCACTCAGCTACATCAACATCCTCATTTGAAACTTTACCCTTTACTGCCACATCATTTCTATCAAATAGTCTTTCCAAAGGAACTAGTCCCTTTGGGATATGATTACTGGGCAACTGGACAATACGATAATTAGCAATTTTGTTCAGAAAAACATCAACGTAAGGATTTATTTCAGAATCAGGATCTTGATCAATGTTTAATGCAGAAAACTCATCAATAGTCTCCAGGAATATTTTGATCTCAATATCATCCTCAAACACTTTCCAGTGCTTTACATTTTCAGGCATAGAGGAAGGAGCTAGCATATCTAGGCTCCATTTCAAGGTTCTCACTGTAACTGCTAGAAACCATTGATGGTTTCTGCCAGAGGACTCAAAGAGACTTCATGGTGTTCATACAGACTATTAAAACATGGATGACCATTGGAGCCTGAAACTACAACAGAGGGAATGAGCTCGGTTGTGACAGAGAAGACGAAGACTCTCGACTGTTGGAGAGGCTAAGGAATCTCAGCATAACGCTCAGTGAGGATGAACACATGGGTTTAACTACCAGAGAAGCTGAAGAGTTGTAATGATGATGAGGTAGAGCACTCGACATGAGGAGAGCATGTAGAAGCATTGTGAATGGAGGATGCCGAAGATGCACAGAGAGTATAAAAACAAAAAACAGAGAAGAGATTGAGGGATGAGAGTGATTCAGGTGTGTAGAAGGAGGCAACATGAAACATATGAAATAGATAGAAGAGGAATGGTGCATAGAAGGGACATGGTGCACAGAGATGCATAATTGAGACAGTAAAAAAAGGTCGAGGTGCACTTGTAGAGAAAAGCATAAGATCAGAAAGCACAAGAAGATACAGTCGGAGAGACACTGATATAGGAGAGCAGAGCAACATAGCAGAACAGTGATAAGCCTGGTAAGCCAATGACAACTATTGAATCACTGTAATAAGTTTAAGTAGAAAATATTTATATTTCAGGGTGGTAGGGAGGTGCTAGGGAGGAATGTTGTCCTCAGAAGTTCAAGTGGGTGCTTGAACACAGGGAGTTGTAGCTTCCATCTGGTTGTAGCCAGAGAAACCAGGGTGGCAGG
>ML787987.1:46851-57983 GCA_009831015.1 Picea engelmannii
TTGTCAACAAGAGGATTAGGCTTTCAAGTAAACTCAGAAATGAATGAAAATTGAAACTATCTCATTTAACTAAAGAGGAAACCTTAGTCTTGCCTTTCTCCTTATGTTCTCCCCTTGTCTCTTCTTCTCATTGAACCTTTATTCTTTCTCAATAAGTTGAGGTAGTTCAACTACTTTCTTAAGTTAATTCAAATTAACTTAACTAATTATTTTAGGGAGAAATAATTAATAATAATATATAAATAAGGGTTTAGTTAATAATTACTAAATAGGTGGGACCCCTTATGACTCCCATCATTATTTTTCCAATCATCAAAAATAAAATACAAAAATTTATCATTTGGATCATATAAAACCCTTATAGCTCCCATTGATATCATTTAAATCGAATATTTAAATATCAACAAAATTTAAGGACATATCTCAAAAAAAACAATATATCCATTTTATCGACAAAAATATCCAAAATAAAGCTTGTTGTCCCCAAAAGTTGAAAATTATCAAATACTGTGTTCATCACTAAAAATCATAAAAAAAAACTTTAAAATCCATATTTGCTTCTTTTTGAGGCATGTTTCCTCTTCTCATTGATATATCCAACTGAATTTCCTTGAGTGGCCCTTGGTTGGTTATACCCTTGGGGTTGTATTTCATTGATCACATGAGAGCAGTCATATTTTAGGTGGAGGTGTGAAGACACAGACTTAGAGGATTTTGCGGATGGACTGGAGGGGGAAACCACTGCTTTTCCTTTGTCTTGTACAGGTTGCAGAATATCATTTTTTAATCTTTTGCTAGCTTGCGAGGATTGTATTGGATAAACAGTAGGATCAATTTGAACATTGGGATTAATGGGTGGTGGTAAAGCCAATGACAGTGGGCCAACCACGGTGGTGAGAGACAGGCTAGTGGACAATTTCTTGCCAACCTTCATTAGCGGGGACTTCAGGCTGCAATGAAACATGTGGAGGAACGAGAGTGCCAAGAAAATTATAAGGAGGATGAAATGGGGGTCTGTCAGGTCGAGGATGCAATATACCATTGCCAACTAAATTAAAAAACCCAGCTTGAAACAACTGGTTCAACTCTTGTGGATCAACATCTAAATGAATAAAAAATGGAGGCCTTTTATGGCCTCGCTGCCAGTTACCTCTTCCTCTGTTATTTCGGCCATTACTTCCCCTACTGAAAAAACTCATCCTGTAGCAATATTTAACCAGTTATGAAAATTTCTTAATAACCCATACATGAAACTCTACTTTAAATAAATCAATAGTTGGCTCTATTATTTACTACATGATGCATGCAATCCATCAATAAAAAAATGTTTATTAATTTCCACACGAACAAGGAATTGATAGGGTCATTGGGAGTATGGAGGGCTTGTACTTAGTGTAAAATGATATAATGGAAGGGAAAGATTCATGAATACTGTTCAAGAAATTAATAAAACAATCAAATTGTGTATACAAATAGCTCCCAAAATATCAATCATCAATCATTTCTTTCATTTCCTCGCACACTTTTCCCTTTAAAAAAATAAAATTGAGTAACAACAGAACAAGGAGTGAAAAATGTAATTGGGATAATGAGGGGAGTGTATTTTGCGTAAAATGGTATAATGAAATGGAACCCCATGGATATTGTTCTATCATATATCAAACAATGCCATTTTTTACATCAAAATATAAATTTTGCATTGTTTCAAAATTGAACTTCAACACTCTGTTTCCAAAATTCCAGAACTAAGATTTCACTTCCAGGGTGTTCATTTGCATCTAGAAGTTGCATTGCAAAAGAATCATTTCAAAATATTTTTCTCAATAAACATTCAACAAAAATAACATAGCTTGTGTGCAACAGGGTCGAGGAGGCACAATGCCACAATGATAAAAATAAATACAACCAACAGTCGAGGAATGGACAGACTGTGGTTCCCGATATCAACACCCGTACATTAAAATCACTACAGGTTTCCACAAAGTGGCTACAAAAGGGATCCCTTCATATAACATAATTCAGAATTGAAACTTCAATTAACAACGCTCCTAAAATCCTTTTCATCCTGGATCACAAAACTCATTCGATGCATATATAATTTACCCACAGAGGTATTCATTTCATACAAAATTGAACACATAGTAGGTCGTATCCCTTAAAAAATGTTTTGCAATGTTGTCATCACCCTAATATCTCCACAGGACAGACTGTATTATCAGACAAATGATTAAGGTTAACATACACCCCAATTTTTCACAACAAATAATCAACTAAACCCATGACTACAAATGAAAACGAACCATGCCTTTATCAAATTATCGGTTTTCCATCTCCACCATAATTTCCAATGCACAGGGTTCCATACGCAACAATGGACATCAAAGTGGTAGAATAAAGTGGGATAGCAAACTGAGGGTTTGGCCAGAAGGAGCAAGGAAAGTTTAATTCTTCACAAAATTCCACAATAATACTCACAGAGTAGTGACCAAGGCGTGGTCACAATAGCCACAAAAACCACAACTTCAAAGATAGGCAAAGTGTCCAAATAACTCATAGGTAAGAAGTGGGCATAACTACTTCAAACATGGAAGAAACCCCAAAAAAAAAACTAAAGGAAAGGCAGGCTTGGGAGTTTCCCAAAGATATTATTTTCCATAACAAAAATGTGAATAACTATACATAAAAAAACACACCACGCTTCTTTTCAATTCCATGATTCAAATACAACCACCACAGGAAACAAAACCTTGCAAATGGTCCATACATATTCCAAATTCATTCATATAATAGCTTTGGAAATGCACAGATCATGAGAAAACAAGAGCCAACTGTTGACTTAAAGAGCAGAGCGAATTTTCATGGATGGAAAACCAAGAAAACCCCATACCTATGTAAAATTTTCTAAGTAGAAACAACCAGCTTGTATACCTTCTCCACGGTTGAGAAAAGCAGAGCAACAACAACCAACAAGAGAAAATTCATAATGACTAGGGTGGCGGGATCAAGGTGAATTGAGTGACGTGCATTTAATGCACGTTGCTTCTACATTCATGTTTTCATTCATGCCAGTACGAGCATGCCCGCTATTCAACTCATCAACTATTAACATGCAAATCAACTTAATGCATGACGACTGTACCATAGTTTTCCAATGTTACAATTTTGCAAATGCGCCAACCCTTTCCATTATTCCCATTTCACATATAAAAATACTTTGCTAGGGATACCAAATCACGACCAAACTTACAATTAAACCAATGCGCGCAACACTTGTCTAAAAAATCCAATGTGACATATCTCAAATACTTGCTAGGGATACCATGTTCCAACATTACTTCCAATTCAAACAATGTGTGTACCCTTGTAGCATGAAGTCACCACATCACACATATAAATTAAGCATGAATTTTAGGTCCTTCCTCAAAATAAATGTAACATAATAATACTTGCGATTGTTATATATAAAAAAACGCCCTTCCCTTTTAAATCATATTGCCCCTAACATCATATTTGATTAATCATTCCGACAGATATTTTAAATGCAAATAAACTATAGGGCTCATCTCAGCCAACTCATAAGCATGTAAAGCATAAGTGTTGTTTCATCGTCATAGTCACACAAGTTACACCAGGGGTCCCACCTATTAGTATATTATCAAATAATAAGGCGTTTCCAACCATTTGCAAGAAGGTATCCTATGTTTCTCTTTTGATCGTCAACACCTATGTGATAGATGGAGCTATTGATATTCCACCTTGTGAAATGATCAACTAAAATTGTAAGGTCGAGCTAGCGTGAAACACAAAGAACACACTAAAAGGTTCCTAATGGAAAATCAAGCAAACAACTGATTGGCATGAAGAACAGTTACATCAATAGACACTAGAGAAACTTACCCATCCAAGTGTAACTCGAACATGGAAACACCCTCTGGGTATAATTTGCAAAGTGCAATCCGACGTTTGCCTTGGGTACCACAGTAAACCTCCACAATCGCCCGTGTAAGTCCCTAAAAACATGCAACTATGTTGTCATCTCGTAGTTAGTCACCAGGAGGGTAAAGTCGATAGTCGGAATGATTATAATGAGCAGGATAACAAAGTACAAATCCCTTCAAGGGTACCGAAGGCAAATGGTTTGGAAGACAACTGAAGATATCAAACAGATTTGAGGTGCACGAGGCTCCATAGTCAAATGCGATCAATGTAATTCCCAAGAAGGACCCTCAATATACGATCCCCACTGTGCTTGGTCCGGCTTTGGAGGGGTTATCTCCTCTACCTTTCCTCACACAACCTCGTGTTTATCCCCTGTGTTAGAGGGGGGTCCCGGTTAACTCTTACAAGACTGGACTCTGAAACTCCCTATAATAGAATCTTATGTGTGTTTAGATGGCCTTGAAGAGTTTCCTTTACACACCTATTTCAAGGCCCTAGAGCCTAGACTACTTGGTGAACCCTACAAACAAAAGTCTATTTGATTTTGAGTGTTAAATGATTATTTTAATTGGCTTGAATTACTCAAAAGGGTACATACGTGCAACTTATGGTGTTTACAAGAGATGAAAGAGAAGAAAGACTTTAGAGCATTCGTGTGAAAGCAAACTAGATTCTTCAAATTGAAAGAGATGGCCTTTAAATATTTGTAAATGCAAACTTTTCAAAATAGTATTCCAATATCCTATAATGTGAAAGTTTCCTAGAATCTGTTTTTCGTTTTACAATGTAAATGAAAAGTACTAAACTTTCAGGGAAATAACAAGAAAGGAACTTTGAAAAAGAACTCTTTTATTTTGTAAAAAACAACCTATGCTACAACTACCAAACTACATGAAACCATTTTTTATTTTTTATTTTTGTTTTGAAATGCTTAGAAAAGAAAAAAACACAAGTGAACGATCTTTTTCGTTTTTTAAAAGCATAAACAGAATAAAGAGAAAATAAACCCAAGACTCACATAGACCCTAAACCACTACTTGAATGTAGGGATTCACTAGAATCCACAGGAGGATCTAACTCTTATAAGTCAACTCTAAACCTCTAAAGCAAACAATAGAGAATGTAGAAACAACATGGGTTCTCTACAAAGAGAAATTTAAATTGAATCTTTAACCCAACCAAAGACCATTAATAGAGACCCTGAAGAGTTCAAGAAGGTCTGAGAAGAACAAAGCTTCTTGTCAGGAAAGAAAAAGTCTTTTTTTTGTTAACCTTCCAAAACACAGAGATGCGGGTTGTGCACAAGCAGCCTGCGTATGCACACGAGCTATATACCATGCAGACCACGTATGTATGCAGTCTACAATAAGGAGAAGGCACGTACTCCTCTATAAATTTTCAAAAAGAAAAAAAGGCTTGGATAACAAATTGGGCAGGGAAGGTTGGTAGGCACCTGGAAGGTGACGAAAGACCCTAAACTGACTCAGTAAACTTGGAAAACTCAAAAAGAAACTAAAAAAACTGAAGCAAATCAAAATATCCCACTAAGACCCTAGAGAGACTCCTCAGTGGAGTGGCCAATTCTGCTACGGGGAAAATCCTCCTATATTGGGTCTAGGTACAGGAAGAGCGTTGACTTCCCTTAAAAGATAGTTCTATCCTTAAGCTACCTTGAAACTATCTAAACTGAATGACGAGAGAGAGGAAAGAGGGTCCTTGGTTGCACCTTTAGTCCTTGTGATTGGCGTTGACTGCTTTCGCTTCTTGCAACCTCCTAGATTGCAAGTCTCCTCCCAAAGCTGACCTACAAAAACTTGGGAAAACGATGCTACAACACGTACACTCTCTACTTATTACTTTCAATGTTCATATATAGACATAAATTCATAAATCAACAAAAGCATAGAGACATAATGTTTTGGGACAAGAATGAACTCTTTAATTCAATATTAATATCAACAAGATTACAACCTTCATCGACAATCACTCCACGAACCAGGTCTGGGATTCTCTATCGTGGCTCCAAGTGCATCAATCCCACACTATGTTCTCACAACCAAATTATCACTTGGAAAAGGAGAAAGGGTTGTATAAGGAGAAAGGGCTGGAGGGGAAGGTTGAGGCCAAAACTCAAAAAGGGATGCAAAACTTGGGCTAAGAAGGGGAAAGGATTTTGGCAGAGTTTTCTTGTTCTCTTGCTTGTCTTCTCAAATGACACCCCAACACCTCTTTTTATATGAGAAAAATATGGTTATTTGGTTTGGGGATGAGCTACAAGGGGTAAAATGGTTAGGAAACCTAGTATAGCCCATAAACTCCACCAAATTCCTTGCAATTTTATATTTTTTGCAACTTTTTGGAGGTAAACGCGGGCTAACAAGCATGCAGCTGGCATCATGCGTGTGTACACGAGCTACTAGTACAACATGGTGCATACATTATCCAAAAAGTGGTTTTTTAAGAGGAAGCCTCAACAGTATTTTGGCAAAGTATGTAAATGGAAAGGCCAATGTCTTGTATGTATATGTAAGGCATTTTTGGATTATAACATGTGGTACATGTGTTTTGTCTTGATGTCAAATTGAATGTACCACAACTGAAAATATTATGTATATGTGAAAAATATGTGGTCATATATATTTTTAACTTAAGAAAACACATAGGTCAATGTAGGATGTCGATGTGTGTTAAAATCAATATTAAAGATAATGACGTTTTATCTCATGTTTTGGAATAGAAAGAAAAAACGTATGTTTATATTACAATGGTTATACAAGTTTATGATTTACTAATCATTTTTTTAATTTATAATATCATATTTAATATTTATAAAAGGTTATTTTCATGAAATAAAGGTTTTATCACATTTATTAGTAAATTAAGATTTATATTAGGGTTTTTATTTTTGTGTGTATGTAGAGGCACATTTTGACCTCTTTATGATTAAGCATGGTTCATATGTAACTATGTATATGTGTATACTTTAACATACATGTCCAGTATAATGGCAATCTATATGGTTTACATGGTTGTCAAGTCATCGGTACCATAGGTTAAAATATTGTATATATAGGTTAATATTAAAGTCAAGATTTCTATTTATTTTTAATATATTGGATTTCTTTATTATTAGACATAGGTCATATTTAAATAGCATGTACACGTGTTCTCATTAGCATCAATTTCAAGTTAAGGGTAATTGTTGTACATGTGTTTTTTCATCATGTCAAATCGAATTTACCACCGTTGAAAACATTATATGTGAAAAATATGTGTTCATATAAATTCTTAACTTAAGCAAAAACATAGGTCAATATAGGTTGTCGATGTGTATTAAAATCAATGTTAAAGTTAATGGAGTTTTATCTCATGTTTTGAAATAGAAGAAGGAAACAATGTTTATATTATAATAATTATATAAATTTATGATATTTTTTTATTGTTTTTGTTTTTTTATAATATCATATTTAATATTTATAAAAATTTGTTTTTATGAAATAAAGGTTTTATCACATTTATTATTAAATTAAGATTTATATTAGATTTTTTTTATTTTTTATTTTTATGTAGAGGCACATTAAAAGATATTTTGACCTCTTTGTGATTAAGCCTGGGTCATATGTAACTACTATGTATATGTGTATATTTTAGTATAAATGTCAAGTATAATGGTAATATCTAAGTTTTACCTTGTTGTCAAGTCAATGATATCATGGTTTAAAATATTGTATATGTGTGGAAAGTACATAACCATGTAAATGTTGATTTTTGTGGTAGCATCAGATAGGTACTTCCACATTGACATGTGTTTAGTATGTGGAAGTCGTCAAAGAATCTTCTAGTCTTGAGTTTACTTTAGTTAAAAGGAATTAATTAAAGTAAAATTGTATTTATTAGTGAATTGAGTTATTTAGGAAACATGCATAGCATGCAACATGTAATATAAATATTAAGTGGGTGTGAGAATTAATATCAAACATAGATCACTTTGGAGATTAGAAATATATAGTAACTCATGATTATGAAAGCAAGTCTAGGAGAAGAAGGAATACATTTGTGTTGAGGAAGTCGACACGGTCGAGACTTTTGACAAGAGGTTGAGGTCGATAGATTGGGTGAGAGACCAAGGTTGAGGATAACAAAGAAGAGATTTTTCTAGTGTGAGGAGTGTAGGAGCAAAGAAGGACTTTTGTTTACACTAGAGTGAGGAGATCTCATTGGTTGGGTGAAGAGAGTTCATCCAAGTATTGATGAGAGGGTTGGATCACAAAGGATTGTGTTTCAAGATATTGGATAGGTGGAGAAGGACATTAATATAGAGGTCATATAGGTCAAGGAGGAGAGAGAGGAGAGGCAGTCATAGGTGGGTTTCAAAAGGAGAAGTCAGGGGAAAGAAGTGCACCATACAGAGCTTGTCGTAAGGAATTTTCATACACGTCCGTGAGTCAAAGTTGAGATATTCATGGACATTCGTGGGTCACAATGGGGCAAGTCAGGGATATCCACGGGTCATAGAAGGGAAAGTCATGGATTTCTAGGAAAGTGTGCAAGAATTGCCGTACAACATGTAAGATCTTTCCAGTTTTGTATGCAATGTATAATTCTCTCAGTGGGCCATTATCCATGTTACGGGAGCCTTGGATTGACCTTAATAAAATCATCATTGGACTGGTTTTCCCTTTGAAGTTTTTCTTGGGGTTTACTTAAATATCTTGGTGTTCTTATGTGCTTGATTTGGTTTCCTTGTTTATGATTCCACTGCATGTTTAATTGATTACTCAACTGTGCCTTTAGTAGATAAAGTGATTTTATTTTGAGCTAATTGCTAGGTGTTGAGTAGAGTGGTAAAATATCAACATGGTATTAGTGCATACCAAGGGTTGAATCTAATTGGATAGAATTTCAATATGGTATCAAAGCCTAGTCTCTGAAGGGAGGAAACCAAGCGGATAGATCTTATTAGGTAAATAACCAGCATGGGAAAAAAAGGACAATTTTTCAAAGAAGCAATAGTACTAGGAAGAGCAAGTGTTTTTGTAGGTATAAAGAGGCATCCATGAGTCATAATGTAGATAGTCCCAGACATCCGCAGGTCAAAGAAGGGCAAGTCACAGATATCCATGTGTCAAATAAAGACAAGTTATGGATAGCCTGTATAGGACAATACAAGATAGTTCCAACAGAGGGTTATCAGATCATATCTTGAAGATGGTGAACACATTGAAGATTGAGGACAAGTTAGAAGGGGAAACAAACTTTCATGCTTGGAAGGAAATGATTCTTCTTCTATTGGAGGAGAATGACCTCAAAGAGTATGTTGAGGCAGTGGTTGCAGTTCCAATGGATCCACATGAATTAGCAGTTCACAAGAAGAAGGAAGTGAAGGCCAAGCGAGTGTTGCAAGAATCAGTGAAGGATCACTTGATTCCGCACATTTCTGAGAAGAATTATGCCAAGGAAATGTATGATGATTTGGTAAGTCTATACCAAAACAAAAATATAGGCAAGTTCCTACATTTGAAGCACCAACTTCAATTTTTTAGGATGTCCAGTGAGGACACGGTTGTGAATTATCTTATGAATATTACAAAGATATGAGATTAGCTTGTAGCCATTGGTGAGATAATATAGGATGTTGAGTTGGTGAATGTAGCGTTGAGATGTCTTCCCAAGTCTTGGGAAACTTTTGTGTAGGGGATCTATGCACAAGAGACAGTTCTAGGGTTTGATATAATATGGAATGATTGTATTCAGGAGGAGACTCGGTTAGAGTCCAGGGATGGTTTGAAGAGGAGACATGATGAGAACTTTTCTCTTTCCAACCAGGCAAGGAAGGGAAAATTCAAGAAGATTGGAAATGGAGAGTCAACCGCTCAAGATGAAAAGAAGACAAAGGACATGAGGAAATTCAAGTGCTTTTCCTCTCACAAGTTTGGACATTATGAAAGGAAATGTCTGCATAAGAAAAAGGGGGGAAATAAAATGCATTCAGAGGTAGCTGCATAGGAAAATACTCAATTGGACAAGTTTTGCAAGAAGTTTGAATATATAGAGTTCTTACTTAATTCCCAGAATTCCTTGGGAACTATATCAGATAGTGCATGGTTGATAGAAAATGGAGCCACATATGACATGACATGAGCATGAGAGGTGTTCAATAGCTTCACAGAGTCTGACTCAGAGATGCAGTGAAGGTATTTGGAACAATGCCATTCCGGATGGAGTCAGAAGGTAGATTGAGAGTGAAGGATGTACTATGGGTGTGATCTAGGTGGATATCGGTGGCCACCCACCATTTCCAAAATGGCTAGAAAAAGTACAGAGTGAAAGACTCGCTAGAATGGTGGTAGCTTATCTCTGAGAAGAGATGTGACGGCTACTCACATTCGTGAGAAGATGATTACAATGAGGCTCTAGAGGCCTTTTTTTTTTACAATAAATGGGAATGCCAAAATTCCTAGACATCCAAAAACCTAACCCTAGGAGATGAAGCGCCAAAAGTCATGTGGGCCCCGTTTGGGTAAGTGAGTACATCAACTTCCCGGGGTCGTAACTTTTGCATACGATCTCCGTTTTAGGCGTGTGATAGCTCGTTGGAAAGGTATTGTCGAGGAGATTAATTTTGGGGGATCAATCATGCATTCAACTATCATTGAGAACCTATATCTCAAAAAATCTTCATTTGGACCCTCAAAATGGCCCCGTAAGTTAAAACCTACTAAAAATAGTAAATTGCCAAAATGGCTAGAAAACTGTTTTGAGCCATTTGGAAATGGTGGGTGGCCACCGATATCCACTTGGATCAATCCTCCCTCCTTAGGAAGTAATGGTATCCATTGAGTTGAGTTCCCGAGAGAGAGGGAAAAGCATTTGTTGAATCTGCATCTTGGTGAGTTGTTTGTCTTGATGGAGACATTGCGCTGCTTAGTTTGTGGAAATATGTCACGAACCTATTGCGGTTGAGGCTACTCAACAAGTCGAGATACATGAGAGGATGATGTGCAGAAGGAATCTTTACACTTCGCTGTAACCTTGTTGACCTGCTTCTGTTGGATAGAAGGTGCTTGGGTCGAGGCTGTAGTGGTTGTAGTATCCTTTTGTTCCCCTTTTGAATAGATTGTGGAGAAGATGAATTTTGTAGTATGAGATACTACCTTGCAACACTGTTTAGGTGGGGAAGTAGTTGGAACTAC
>ML787987.1:125133-144097 GCA_009831015.1 Picea engelmannii
CTTTGAATCAGGAAGATAATCAGGCTCCACAACCAACAATCTCCCACTTGGAGACTGATCAAAACAACTCCACTACTTTTGTACCTACTGGACTATACACCACCTTGGACTTGGAAAATTTCTCATCTTCACCTTCATTCTTGAAGTCCAACTGAAACTGAGAAGGAACTCAATTTCTCCCTAGTTACTCCCTTTATTAATATGTTTGTAGGATTTTGGCTAGTATGTATCTTTTCCAACTTCAAATGTCCATTTTCCAAGACATATCGTATGAAATGGTACCTGAGTTGTATATGCTTAGTCTTTGAATGGAAGGATGGTTTCTTTGCAAGATAAATGACACTCTCACTGTCATAGTACAACCTATTATTCTCCTACTTCTTTCCCAATTCCTCCATAAACCTCTGTAACCAAATCATTTCTTTACTAGCCTCTATAGCAACAACATACTCTGGTTTTGTTTCTCTTTTGTAGTTTTGAAATCCAACTTACTGCTATTCCACCTATAGTAAAAACATACCCTGTGGTGCTCCTCCTGCTATCTTTAACACCTGCCATATATGAATCAAGATATCCATGTAGAACAACTTATGAACCTCCAAAACATAAAGCATGAGTAGAAGTACCTCTCAAATTCCTAAGAATCCACTTTACTGCCTCCCAATGTTTTTTACCTAGATTGTTCATATACATTCTCACAACTCTCACTTCATGTGCAATATCTGGTCTTGTGCAAACCATCGCATAAATCAACCTACCAACTGCTTATGAATAAGGGACACTTGACATGTATTTTATCTCCTCCTGTGTCTTGGGACACATTTCCTTAGTTAATTTGAAATGGTTGGCCAAAGGTGTACTAACTAGTTTTTCATTCTACATTCTAAACCTCTCCAACACCTTCTCTATGTACTCACCCTGAGCCAATGTCAATTTAAAATTTTTCCCGTCTCTTGTTATTCTCATACCAATGATTTTCTTTGCAACACCCAAATCCTTCATTGAAAATGAATTAGCTAATTTCTTCTTGAGAACATTTATATCCTACATATTAGACCCTGCAACAAGCATGCCATCTACATGCAATATCAACATAATATAGCTTCCATTTTCTAGTCTTTTAAAATAAACACAGTGATCAAAATGACATCTACTATAACCTTGTTCTGTCATAAACCTATCAAAATTCAAATACCATTGCCTTGGAGCTTGCTTTAGGCCATACAAACTCTTCTTCAACATGCATATCAAATTTTCCTTCCCTTTGACCTCATACCCCTGTGGATGCTACATATAAATCTCTTCCTCCAAATCCCCATGGAGAAAATTTGTTTCTACATCTAACTGTTCAATATGAAAATCTTCTACTTCCACAAGACTCAAAATAGTCCTAATTGAAGTCATATTAACAACACGAGAAAAAATTTCATCAAAATCTATACCTTTCTTTTGTGCAAACCCCTTTACAACAAGTCTAGCCTTGTACCACTTTTTTCCTCCATATTCTTCCTTCAACTTGTAAACCCATTTTTTCTGCAATGCTCTTTTTCCTGTAGGGAACTGAACCAAGTCCCAAGTCTTGTTATTTACCAAGGAATAATTTCCTCTTTCATGCCTTTCTCCCACTTCTTTTTAGTGTCTACCTGCATTGCCTCTTCATAACATTATGTTTCACTAGAATCGGTCAACAATAAATAATACAATGAAGTAGAGTATCGGTCAAGGGGTCTACTTAACCTGGTAGATCTTCTAACAACACTTGTAGGAATTTGAGGTACCTACTGCTCATGTTGTTGTACATTTTCATTTTATGATACCTTTGCAATTTATTTTCTAGTTATCTCATCAAGCACTGTGTATTATGGTTTTTCTTTTTCTTGTTTCTTTCCCTGCAACTGATCTTTGTACATGACCTTGTCATTGAATATGACATCTATACTCCTAATGATTTTGTTATTTTCATAATCCCATAAGCGATAACCAAAATCATTAATATTGTATCCAATAAAGGTACACTTCTTGGATTTTTCCTCAAGTTTTGTTCTATTTTCTTTATCAATATGGACAAATTATTCACATCCGAAAGTCTTCAAAAAAGAATAGTTTACCTTTTTACTTGTCTATTCCTCCTCTGGAATTCCACCATCCAAAGAGCTTGAAGGTTCTCTATTTATTAAGTAAACAACAATATCTATAGAATCTTCTCAAACTTGTAAAGGAAACCCAACATGCAATCTCATACTCCTTGCACGCTCCATGATTGTCCTGTTCATCCTTTCTAACACACCATCTTTTTTGTGGTGTTCTTGGAATTGTTTTCTCTCTACAAATCCCATAGTACGAAAAGTAATCATGAAACTCCTTGCTGCAATATTCACCTCCATTGTTTGATCTAAGACACTTCAACCTTTTTCCTATCTCATTCTCAACCAAAGATTTCCATTTCTTACAAGTATCAAAAACATCATATTTTTGATGAATGCAATAAACCCAAGTTTTTCTAGTTGCATCATCAATAAAAGTAACATAATAACGAGAGCCACCAAGAGATGATACCTAAGTTGGTACCCATACATCTGTATACACAAGCTCTAACCTTTCACTCTTCTTTTCTTTTCCGACTTTGAGAAATCAGACTCTCTTTTGTTTCCCATAAACAAAATGCTCACATAAATCCAAATCAATTTGTTTAAGATATGRAAACAAATTTATTTTGTGAAGTATCTACATCCCCTTCTCACTCATGTGTCCAAGCATATGATGCCATAGTAYTGTATCCACTCTTGTAGAATCTAAAGAGATATAAGAATCAATATTACCAGTACATAAATACAATGTACCTACCTTCTCTCCTTTTTCTATCACCATTGATCATTTGGTGACCTTCCACGCCTTATCTGTAAATATATATATATACAACCTTCACTTTCAAACTGCCTAGTTGAAATTATAATTTTCCTTAGATCTGGAACATGTCTTACCTCTTTCAACAACCATTGGTTTCCATTCTTTTGATTTATTTGTACATTTCTCATTCCAACAATTTTGCATGGTGCATCATCACCCAAATGAACCTATCCAAAATCACCTTGAAAATAATCTAGAAAATGCTTCCTATGGGGTGTGGAATGAAATGAAGTACCTGAATCTACTACCCAAGACTCATTAATATTATCTACAAAAAAATCAAATCATCTTGTAACACATCACCTGTTACATTTTCTTCTTGATTTTTCTCTTGTTGTCCATCTCTTTTTTTATTTGGAGCTCTACAATCTTTCTTCAGATGTCCTTTCTTCCTACGATTCAAGAACTTTATCTTTCCTAGTATAGATTTGGATTTTTCCTTCCTAGAATTCCCATGGTTCCTTGAGCCCTTTCCTCTATCTTTTTGTCTTCCCCTTTTCTCCATGTTTACTGCATTACTTAATGTCTCACATGTGCTTTTCCATCACATTTCCTCGCTAAGGATAACACCAACAAAAACATCAAATTTTAAAGTGTTTGAACTAGAGATAGAGTTACTTACAACCATGTGTTATGAGGAAAATCACTCTATGCAATGGGGTAAACCACAACATATGGAAATGACTATAGGAATCAACTCTAATCTCAAGTATGTTATGTAAACAAATATGTTAACGAGACAAGATAAATATCCTACCTCATCAAAACGTTCGATGAAGTCCACCATTGAGCACTTGACTCAAAGAAATATACCTACAACTTGTCCTCAAAAACCATGATACACAAGCATATGGTGATAATATATACATTTAGCACATACAATAGCATAATCCATCAATATTCATAACAAATACTCCCATGGAATAGCAATTCAAATATTTTCAAGACATTAATTGGACGAGAAAACAATATTTCTATTAAAATGTAATCAACAAAAGTGTATGAATGACAAACATCTGTGTCGACATGTTCGGAACCGAGAAACTAAGTCCCTTCCAGCTGGGCCTCCACCACTTCAATCCTCCACCAAAGGAAAGCTCATATAAGAAATACAATAAGGTTATCCATCAAATAGGGAAGAGCTTGGGGGACAAACAATGTGTTCAGACTTGAAATGACAAAGAGATGCAGACTCAATATGAAGTGAATAATTTTTCCAGAGTAACTTTTCTCTCAAAGTTGAATTCTTCTCCTCTTCTCCACAGCTTGGATATGTCCCATTTATAGCCTTCAAATGGAACTGAAGGGTCGATTCAGAACATTTCCAGTATATGGAAGGTCAAGGATCATAGATCTCGTGACATGACATGGATACCCGACACCATTTTTTAATTTTGGGCACAAAACCTGATGTACTCGGGCCATAATGGTACAACCTGTGTATATGCATGTTGCATAGTTGTTAGGGCACGTATATGTGGAAGATATAATTTTTAGCTCTGGGAACTGCAAAAAGGGACTTCAAGTCTGCATAGGGAAATGAAAAAGTCCTTCTGAGAAATTTTGCATGGGGTGAGACAAATATTGCTATAATAGATGCCCCCTAATGTGTGAGGTCAGAGGAGTATCTGCGATGGTCGAAATACATTATAATTCCCAAAAGTGGAGTAATGGAGACCCAGTTGGGCGAACTAGTTGCTCATAAGAATATTACAATCCATAATGACTTTGTGCACATGGCTACCAATTTGAATTACACTGCAGATCCATGTGTAAATGTACCAAATAGTTGTTCATGGCCATGGATAGGAAATAAAAAAAATAGATACATGCCATAGGTTTTCATAGTCACGAACAAGGCCTAGTGAAAACCAGTCTCAAAATCAATCTGAATATATCTGTATACAATGGAGTACAATATGATCTCCCATGATCACTAAATTCATATAGGTATTGGTCCAATGAATGATAGCAACAACTCAGGAAAGTTGTGACTGTGAACTGATGTTTTCAAGTCTTCTACATGATCCGCCAAAGGTGAAAGTCTACATTATGTGAATAAAGGAGTTGAGGTCAAACACAATGAGAGTTTGTTTGATTACTGGTCATTAAGGTATACCGTTAACAAACGTGAGACAACCTACCGATACTGAAAGTAGGTATCAAGGCACTGAGTACATTCTTACAAGTGTGAATAAAGGTGTTGAGTTCGAACACTTGAAGAATCCATCGATCAGGATACATTGATATATTCCCAATTGTCGATGGTGAGAGAACCTACCACTAATGACTGCAAGCCTCTAAGTACTCATAGGACTCTAGGTCTCCTTTCCAGAATAGATGGGATGAAGTCGATGGAAGGAGACTTGTTGAAAGGAGAACATTAAGGAATCTCTCATCATTCAGCATGACATTCAAAGTAGGATCTTAGATGATTTGGAGGAACTCGGACAAAGAACATGTTCATGAACCAACGAACCTATGTATCTTCTGCATGCACCAGATGCAAGCAGTGCATGAAAAAGACCCTATGAATAGTAGCCAATAAGGAAAAAATACGACAAAGGAGAGGAAAGAACCAATAAGGCTAATGGCATGCAAGACATTGCACAAATCCCAATGTCTGAATAGATTTATTGTCGTTGAACACAAGGGAAACCCCCTAGTCAGCGACCAATGAGGAGATGTCGACTGATGGGTTCAAGGTTACCTACCCATAAGGAAAGTAGGACCAAGGTGCACGATAGGACTACAACTTCATGTAACTTTGACACACACTGAGGGTATGCCCGACATGTGAAGTCAAGAGTTTTGAGAAATGGTCAACACATGATGGTAGACATCCTTTGAACACGAGAATGAGACATATGGATGAATCTAGAAGCATACACTAATGAAACTTTGTGATGCAGGAGACACCA
The DNA here is from genome assembly GCA_009831015.1 of Picea engelmannii. Taxonomy (NCBI): domain Eukaryota; kingdom Viridiplantae; phylum Streptophyta; class Pinopsida; order Pinales; family Pinaceae; genus Picea; species Picea engelmannii. Next base: position 130,962 of record ML787987.1, read on the forward strand.
ATCAAACTCTCCATAGGGACTGGAAGAGTAACCAGTCGAGGGATTAAACTCTTAGTAATGAGCTCAACTTCCTAAGGTCGTGCTAAACCAAAAATTTTGATGACAAGTGGAATCAAAAGTTTGTGCTCTGTTCAAAGGTGACACGACTGTTGCCAACATAAGATAATACTCTTTTATCGCTTGTCTTTTTTTGTTTTTTCATAGTCAAATGAATGCCATGATACAGAGGAGGAAACGAGTGTTGCGAGTAAGAAACTAGTTCCAACAGTGGAACATACCTATTCTCAATGCAAGGAGGTGCATGTAGGACATGGAAACTCGGGGGAATGTTTCCTCTTGGGGTATAGGGTTCAAGATGCAAAGAATATAAACAAGGATCTTCTTGGATGATGATGAAAATTGTTGAGGTTGTAAGCTTATTATGCGAAAGAGAGAATTGATAATAGGCTCAATACTACAAGCAAGAGATTGAGATGCAATTACAACTTAATGCCAAATAATGTCATTTTTCGTAAATTTAGTCTAATTGGTTTGAAAAAGGGTTAAATTTACACCAAATAGATGTCCTTTCAAATCCAATTTACGAGTGTGAAAGAGACAAGTTCACTCGACAATCTTTTCACTTTTTGAGAGAGTAAAAAAAGAGATTAAACCAGACTCATTGCGAGTCCCCATAGGTATAGGTCAACATGCTTATGAGTAAGAAATGAGGTTTGAACGCAAAGTCAAATATTAGCTATAAGAGACTCCTAGTCCTACGAAAAAAATATCTACATGGGCACCGAATGGAACATAGGTTCTAACTAGGGAACCCATGTTTGGTAAGTCTCTACCATTCACTAATGAAACTTCTAGTTGCAGAAAGAAGGATCTGTGTCACTAATAAATGGGTTTGTGCCTAAGGAATACAAATTGCAGTTATAGGATAATGCAAGTGTGCAAAACAGAGTGATGACCTATCCTATATGTTGGTCAATGAAAATACCTTCTAAAGTTACGAATGGGTGACATGATGATAGAAACCACAAGAATCCCTAGATAAAACCACCGAAACCAACTCCATCCACTGCATTATTATTCCACTAGGACAAAATATTAACCAAACTATGTAAAGTGGGTAATTTTTTTCTATAAATAGTAAAAAATAACCAATTTACCATATCATTTGTAGTTTTTACCCAAATAGTGCATTTTGGACCAAATTGTCCCTGATCTTCAAGTGTTGATTACGGGAGCTACGAGTGACAAAATTGACAACCGTCTTGACCAAGTAACTCTTTTTGCCCTTCTCTTCATTCCTATTGGTTTAAAATTTTCATTTAGGCTTCAATTCTTAAGTATTTGAAGACATAAATTAGAAACTAGAGTATACGCGGGTTATAGATCATCGGGTCATGTATACGCAGCCCTGTACATGACTGTTATCAAAACATACTGTGTATATGTAGCCCGATATACGGATGTGTGAGATGGAACTTGCATACAACTCCGTGAGTTGAATTTTTAGAATGGTACTGACTCAAAAATTGATTTTAAACTTGCAGGATGGTGCTAGAGTGGAGAGAAAGAGAGCATGAAGAGGTTGATGTTACAGTGGAAAGAGATCCAGGGGCCCAAATGGCATTAAGAATATGTGGGATATATAAATTTTGGGCTCTCAAAGTCATGAGGGATCAAGTGAGACTGCTCTAGATGCTGGTGAACTATTGGGATCATGATACAGAGGCCTTGAACCTCAATGGGAAACCATTGAGGATTGAATTCGAAGACATATCATTTCTGAAAGGACTGTCACATTGGGGTGAGGTGGTGAACCTTAAATCCCATGGAGCTAGGAGTGGTATGAATATAGAGGACTACATAGCCACCCATTGCGTTGCAAGGACTGAGAAGGTAGGGAGCCAACTCTCGATCAGAGCGATCAACAATCTGAGTCTCAAGATCATTGTCCTAGTGTTGATACAGATCATAGGGTCAGCCTCGTTGCATCAAGAATCAACCATCAAGGCCACTTATGTTCTACTCAGTGGAGTGCTTGTGACCAACAATTTATGACTGGTGAACCTCACTGCTAGCCAACATGAAGAGCCAGATAAAAGATTGAAAATAAGGTAGAAAGAGGAACTTTGGGATTATATCCATATAATGTAGTTTTTTCTTCAAGTGGGTTCCAGGCTTGGGCCCTAGAGTCAACATTGTTCTGCATGGACTTCACGATCTAGCCATGGCATAGTGGACTGAGGTGATGATGTGGTTGGGGGGTGGTAGGGTTCCAACGCCCTACAACAATGAGCTTTTCTTATGGTGGCATCGATAGGTGATAGCTATGGATGACTACCCATATACAGGGATTGGATTAAAAGGAGATACGATCATGCCATTACCACTAGGTTCCGCCTACAGAAACATATGTATGGAATTTTGAATATTTCAATTTTTTGTATTTTTGTAAAAGAAAACAAAAATATTTTTGGATGATGTCAAGTACTAATTAAAAAATGTATATTATGTAGATGTGGGTCCACGATGGCCAGATGGACGCCCACGACACCAGCGGAGGCACCAGGGGGATGAGAAAGCGAGAGGATATGATGAGTGATTGAAAATGTGCAGGGAAACCTATCTTGTTTGACACAAAGAATTATGATGGTTCAGGTAGAGGATCTATCAGAGGCGATGCAACGACAGGTGGTAGGTGTGCCCCATTCTTGGGTTCAAGTCTTCCGACATCTCGCAAACGTCATACTATGCTATCATGACACACATATGGTTCCACAAGTGTATATGTCATGGTGATTGTATTAATCGATCGTATATGTATTTTGAAGGTGTGAGCCCCAATTTTGTACTATAACACCATATTTTTGGAGAAATAAAATATAAAAAACATTGGTCTTCGGATTTACTTATATTACAATGTGTACATTGGTGAATGTGTTTTCTTTGTTTTAGTTATGTGACAATGCCAATATAAAACATAATTAGTTTATGCATCAGATACATAATTAAAACTTCTAGGTATGTGATGATAAGTGATAAAATCAAAATGTCGTTCCAAAAGTCGTACCCATAGGAATCGTCGGAGTAGAGTAGGGTCTCGCACATGGTAACTGTCGTTCAACTGAAATAAAACTAACTAGGAGTCCAGGCAAACTTCTAAAGAACGAATACCATGTGAAATGACATCGTGCACAATCTCTATAACGATGCTATATTCAGCCACTTGAAGACACCAATTGACCCTCAAGTGAGTAAACAACCCAAGTGGTGGAAGCCAAGTTCCATGTATGATGACTGGCCCCTTCTACAAATCCTAAGTAGAATGAAGACTCCATTGACATCTTCCAACCAAGGGAAAACTCAATAAGCAAGTCGATGAAAAAAGGGAAAAAAATATATACACTAAAATACATTAGTATACAAAGAGTTACACCCAAGCCTGGGGTTCAAGCATAATATATTTTCAAGTAGAGCCCATTCCTGGGCTTAGCCAACATGTTCCCTTCATAATATTCTAATTCGTAGGCTCCTTTTTCTAAGAAACATCGCACAATATAAGGATTGTGCCACATGGGGTTCAACTTTCCTAGCCCCAATGGTTCTTTGGCTTGGTCATACAAGAGGACCAAGTCACCCTCAGCGTATTGTTGAGGATAGACAAATTTATCATATTGGACCTTGACATGTTGTTTATTCACTTCGATAGTCATAGAGACATCTTGACACTTCTCATCTAGACTCTCTAGGTGTACGAGGCATTGTTCAAGATCGGAAGTGTCAGGTAGGAGCTTAACTTCCAATTTAAGAGAAGGGATTTCGCATTCAATAGGTAGGATCAACTTCACACCATGTACTAACTAGAAAGGAGAAAAACCGGTGGAATTTTTAATCGAGTTTTGGTATGCCCAAAGCACAGGGTAAAGCATGATATGCCAGTTAGATTTGCTTTGGCTGACAATTTTCTACAAAATGGTCTTGAGAGACTTTTTCACGACCTCCACTTGTCCATTTTCCGGGGGGTAGTAAGGGGAAGAATTACCATGTTTAAACCCCAGTTTCAATGCTAATTATTTCATCATTTAGTTTTGAAAGTGACTGCCATGATCAGTGACAATGTCACTTGGAATTATGAACCTATCTATAATTTGATTGAACACAAAAAATGAAGTAGTCTTACCATAATATTTAATTGTAGGCATGGCCTCAACCCACTTAGTAAGGTATTCTACAGACATGATAATATGTTGATGACCCCCAGCCGAAGTTGGGTTGCAATCCACAAAATCTACCCCCCACTTAGTGAAGGGACCGATGATAATGACTGGGTGAAGAGGGGTTGGATGTGAGCACATATTTTGAGTGAACACCTGGAAGGGGTGACACAATATTTAAAAATAGATGGCCAAAAATAACCAACTTGCAATATCTTCTGGGCTATCGCAAGCCCGAATAGATGACCACCACAAGCCCCACTGTGACAGTCATTAAGGACAGACTCAACCTCTTCGCGAGTCAAGAAATGATGCAAGATATTATCTATGCCTCGGTGATACAAGGTGTCACCGACGATAAGGTAGTTCTTATCTTGATATTGTATACACCATCTATCATCTCTTGAAAGATGTTGAGGGAACTTCAAGGTTTGAAGGTAGATCAAAATATCTCCATATCAGGGGTCTAACAACGACACAAGGAAAATGTGTTCATCTGCAAATGAATCAACATGAATAACATCCTCATATAACCGAGGGAAGTCCGATATTAACTCAGAAAAAACTAGCGATTTCTTGGATTTTGCTGAAGAAAAATCGACATCAAACTCATGCAAGATGACAATCCATTTATTATATTTCCCCCCTATGATACACCTAGTAAGGATGTATTGAAACGGATTGACATAAAAAACCACGATAGTTTTTCAAAGCAATATATAGTGTTGTAATCGTTGAACTGCGTGAACAAAAACCAAAGATAGCTTCTCAACATGAGAATACTTGAGTTTAGGGCCAACTAAGTTTCGACTAATATAGTAAACAACGTGCTCACAGATCTCATCATCCTCCTGAACTAAAACCATACCAATCATCCCTTCATACGTGGTGATATAAACCAAGTAATCTCTACTATAGTCTGGAGGCTTCAACAAAGGCGTCGATACCAAGGCTTTCTTCAGAGCATCAAAGGATTCTTGGGCTCACTCATCCCATATAAAAGGAGTGTACTTCTTCAAGAGATGAATGAAGCCCTTAGTAATATTGGCATAGTTTACTATAAACTGACGTAAAAAGTTATCTTTTCATGTAAACCTTGAAGTTGATGAATGGTGCGTAAGGGAGGCAATCAAATTATTTCCTCAACATTTAAAGGATCCACAATGATCCCAGTCTCAGAGACTAAGAATCTTAGAAAACGACCTGACCTAACACAAAATATGCACTTATGAGGGTTCAAATGGATGCAATAATAGCGACATCTTTCAAAAACTATCTGAAGGTGGGTAGAGTGATCCACTCTCTTTCAAGAATGAGAAACGAGATCATCAAGGTAAGCTTCAACTATATGCTTAAGATCATGAAAAGAAAAGGTCATGGCTTGTTGGAAGGTTGGTCTGGCGTTTTTAAGGATGAAAGGAATTTTCCGATATGCGAATGTACCCAAAGTATAAATAAATGTTGTCATATGTTGATTCTCAAGTTTACTTTGAATTTGGTTGTATCCTAAAAATCTGTCCATGAAATAAAAAACCTCGCTTCTCGCACACTCATTGAGAATCTGATCAATGAAGGGTGTCAGGAAGTTGTCTTTAGGACATGCCTTATTCAGGTCTCGAAAATACATGCATACATGGATGGTTCCTTTCTTCTTATTCATGGGAATGGGGTTGGATACCCATTTAGTCAAGGGAAACAGGTAGATGAAGCTAGAATTAAKMAGTTTCTCTAACTCTACCTTAATAGAAGGGGCCTTCTTAGGATTGACAACTCTAAGTCATTTTCAAACATGTTTAGCATCCAGGTAGGTTTTAATATCATGTTTGACAATTTGAGGGTCGATTCCTGGAATCACTTCATATGASCAAGTGAATACATCATGAAATTCTTTGAARACTTCGATGTAGATCATAATTTCTTCCAATGAACAATCCACACCGATATATACATTTTCAACCTTACCAGGAACACGAGAGATATCAATCGTGATGGTAGGGGAGATACTYGCCATGTTTCCTTTAGCATAAATATCATGTGTATCAAGTGGAACTATGGTGTGACCAAATATCTCGCTCAAGGTATATCTAAAATCATCTTGTTCAATTCTAGCAAGCTCTAGGAGGAAATAAGAGTGATGGTGCATATCCCATGGCCTATCAGAACCATTCATGGCCTCTACAATTTCTTCGTCTGAGGGTAAAGTATCATCGAGGTAGTCATGTGAGAAAGATGATGAAGTGGCCCACACGGGCTTAAGAACAAGATCCTCCTCATCTATCTATGAGGAGACATGATCTGGGTTGGTAGAAGAGTCAAGAACAACTTGATATGCTATCTTTGTCCCCGACAGTGGCATAGCCATTCCAATATGTGACTGACCTTAACAAGATGCAGTCGAGGAAGGTAGGGTCCAAGGATCATTAAAATATGAAGTGCAGAAAGGAACAAACCTCATTGATGAATGGAAATGGCATAGATATTATGAATTGGTGCCTTGAAATCAAAAGTACCCATAAGGGATGAATACATTCTAACACCAATATTCTCAGTGGTCGGCTAAGAATTGCCGATCACGGGGATCGACGGTCCAACTGATGCATTGGCTCTAGTGTACGCAAAGGACAACTGATCAATCGTCACTATTTTCCCATCGTGAAGAAAACATAAAGCGTGGAATACTGACAATACGACTGTAGTGATAGTGTAAGTTCAGTTACGTCCTAGTAACAAGTTATAGTCAAGGGGTGCATCAACCACCTCGACATCCACCTCCACTGTCTTCCCGCCTAAATAAACCGAGAAGGCAGGAAGAATACTGTGGGGATGGAAATAACGATTGTCAAATGCAGTCAACATGGTTTTATATTGAGAGAGGGTCGGAGAGCCAATGGATTTCCAACAGGTTAGGGACATCACGCATGTTGCAACACCTTCATCAATAACAATACGTTTGATCATATACTTTGAGTAATCCATGTGGATTTGGAAAGCCACATTGTAAGGCAAGTGAGGATTCACATCCATGACATGAAACTTGATAAACTTAGAGCCACAGGGGTATAGAGCTCCTAATGCTAATAAAAATACATTCCTCTATGAAGGACACATTTGGAGTACCTCCAGAGCCGACATCGCGCAAGGGGTTTGACCCAGATACTCAACAATACAATAAATATGGTAAGCTCTAGCATTAGGGTTGAGTGTAGAGCGTTTGAGTACTCCTTTAGAAATACGAGGTGTGTGCTCTCATTTTTCGATCTGTAAAGGCATCTCTGGAGGAGGGGGGGGCTCTATACTTAGAACAATGTTTGAAGAACTGTAATTGAGAGACCTAGTGGCTACATTAACCTGAGACTTGACCATATTGATGCATAGACGGTCACCGTCTTGCATCGGTGGGTTTTTACTTCCACTCGCCGCATTTCTGTCATTTGAGGAGCTTGAGGCCATGTGATGATTATGTAGAAAAGGATAAGTCAACATAGTGGCCGGTAGAGATGAAAGCCTCACAACTTCCACAATTTTGGGGCACAAGTGGGTAAGGTGATCATTCGTACAAATCTTGCAAGGAAAATTCACCTTTCGCCTTTCTTTCTTGCCCTCGCCAACATTATTATTCAATTTCTCATTGTTAATGTTGTCCTTGGGTTTATTATTATTATTATTCCTCCAACCATTATGATTTTGACCACGTCCTTTCCTTTTATTCTCTCTTGGTTGTTGGTTACCATTAGAGTTAGTCAATGATTGCACCGAATATACGTTCTTCATCTTAGTGGGAGTGGAGGAAACCTATGAAGCTTGTCCTCCTACAGACTGGCTTAGAGACAACTCTTTCAACTGGCTTGTCACCAAGTCTGCAGATTTGACATTTGCAGAGCCTACAAGGCCATTGACATGAGGCCCGATATTTTGTCTAGGGTCATAGCTTGACTTCGGTGCGTCAGGAAGAATTTCAATAACATCCCAGACTAAGAATATATAATATCTAACTGTTGGGACTTAAATTGCCTCTTCCTTAGATGTAACCATGGATGTAGAAACATCCTTTGAAATACAAGGTTGTAAATACTTAAGGAACCATTCCAATAGGAACTCTAGACGAATGTAGGCCTTGATCAACCTCTTTCGTCTATGCCACTCTTGGATATGATCTGAGATATGGGTGGCTTTGTCCTGGCAGAAGGCCGACATAGTTTCTATGCCAAAATCATAATGAACGGGAAACTGGAAGTGGTTGATCAAGACTAACACCATCTGATTAAAATTTTTGTATTCCCCCCTGGTAGCTCTATGTACCATTTTGCTGCGACCCCCGTGAGTGTGCGGTGAAACAATATTAAACAAATAGAATCATTGCTAATGGAATTAGAAGAGCACCAAATATGGAAAGTAGTGACGTGATCACTAGGATCCTCACCAATATTTCCCTCGAATTTCAGAATATCCAAATGAATCTTGGTGGGGATGGGGGGCCATGTCGGGTCATGACACGTGAGGTCATTCATTAATCTAGACAAGTCTGGTAAATTGAGTGTCGGTGGAAAATGGAGATGGGGTTGCGATATCTATCCCCAAACTCCCAAGAAATATTGTTGTTGGGGAATCACAACCCATCCATGGTTATGGTAAGCACCATGGCCATGTCCAGGATTGTAAAAACCCCCTCCAAATTGATTCATAAGGGGATGGTTGGGTACCATTCCAGTAGGAATGTTATGATGAGGATTGTAAATATTTCCCCTAGCCGAAGTAGCTCTAGGTTGGGTGTTGCCCATGGTCTAAAAATGACCTCCTCCGGGTGTGAATCCGGAGGATAGAGGTGGATTCGTCATGCCAAACATGTTGGTAGGAATCGGTGTGGAGGAGGTAGGTGTAAAGGATGAAACATAAGAAGCAACTTGTTCACTAGGTTGACCACTCCATCCAGGAGCATTAAGACCAGGATTAGACCCAAGGTGAAAATAAGGTAGGATTCCAACCGTAGGAGTTGTTTGAAGGATATGAGCATTGCCAAATGAGAATGGAATATGTGGAGGAGCCATGCCCCCAATTCCAATACTAGTATTCAGATTAGATGCTAGAATGGAGGATGAAAATTGCGATGTGAAATTCAACATACCATAAGAAAAAGGGATAGAGGTCGTAGGGATGGACTGAGTATTGTAGCTCGACAAATGACAAAGAGACCCAAAAGGGTTCATGACTATAGGTTGAGTATTAACTACAAGCCGAACAAGAGTGATGATGGGAACCTCCGACACTACAACGATGGTGGTTGAAGGTGTTGAAGGAGTACCATTAACTATAGTGGGTATGGGAGTCGAAGGAATCCAAGTATCTTTCTGACTCGACTCAGTACTCATACTTGGATGACCACAAGTTTGGTAGGTGGATGTGTGTGTATCACGTTTGATAATTTTACGCCTTTTAGAAGGAAAAGTCTCAAGATGAGGTGGTAAATTCAACAAAGGACGAGACCTATGGGGAAGATAGTCTGGCTCCAAAATGAATCAAGACTTGATATATAAAAAAAATACTAACGCCAACTACTAATCAAATAGCACACCAAAATAAACAAGAGGCCAATATGCACACAAATAGGATAAAGTGGTTGAAAGGGGCCTCCCTCCCTAAAGTAGGTATGCCTCGCCCAAGAGGGGCCTGAGACTCCCTGCCAAAGATCATAGGTATCAAAATCAGTTATAAGGGCCCTTGTGGGCTTAACAACTAGTCGGTTAGATCCTCCCAGAGAGGTAATCCTCCATAAAGGTTGTGTGTTGTCCACCCCTTATCTGACCCAGGGCACCTACAGAATAACCCTTGCAAGTAACCTATGTGGCTACCTATGTCAAGAAACTAAGCCACCATGATATAACCAATGGGCAGGCAAACAATCATAAGTCATGTCCACCATATGGGTAGGGTAAAAAATCCCGAAATCTCGAAAGCACTGCCTCTCACATAGGTAAAGGTACTAGTAATACTCCCATATATGAATAGATCCCCACAAATATATCTGACGCTAAGAAGGTATTGGGGGGATATCCCCTCAACCAACTTTACGTGATCTCGTGCTTAACTACGGTGTGAGTGGAGACTCCTGACGTCACCAATTATACAATGGATTTCACCACTCCCTTATTCAGACACATATGTTGAGTTTAATAGCCTTGGATAAGTTTACTCACAAAATCCTATTTCAAGGCTCTAAATCTTAAGCTAGTTTGTGCACCCAGAAAAATAAAATCGTTTCTAATCAATTTCAAATTTATCAGTGTTACTTTTAGTGGCTTTGCTTACTCAAAAGGTGTGATCGTGAAATTGATGATGTTATGACTCAGCAAGTAAGATAAATGAATATGAATAAAATGCCAAGTCCTAACTTCAATTCCCAATAAATGATAAGATTTTAAAAATGCAGATTTCAAGTCAATTATGCAATTTCAAATAATATGCAATCTTTCTATACATGTACTAAGATCAATGACAAGAACTCAAAAGATCAAATGCCAACAATGCAAAATGTTTTTTTTTTTGTATTTTCATTATAAAAGAATGAAAATGCAAGGACTAAACAACAACTAGATATAAATACCCTACTATATGTAAACATATACAAAGCAAGTAGAATATCAAGAAGCAAACACTCAACCCAGGATGCAAGGACAATCAATGAAAAGGATGATGAGAAAGAAAAACCGACCAAAAATTCAACCAAAGAAAGGATTCCTATCACTCTGCAGGTACTTAACAGTCAGGACAGAGACCTAAGAAGACTCAACAACCATCAAAACTTACCCATCAAACATCAAACTCAGGAATCAAGAAAATGAGGATGATGTACGGGACTGTTTAGAAGAAAACCTCGTATATACGCTTCCTACAGAACGACAACTTGTGTATGTATGCGACTGTCAAGGGAAAAACCACGTATATGTATTGAAACACTTCCAGGTTAAGGATAAGGCCAAGAAACTTAGACTCAAAATGAAAAGAGGTCATCAAGAAATCAGACAACAAGAAACTCAAGATAAACGAGAGAAATTAAAGGAGAAAAACACTTTAAACCCTGAAAAGAAGATTCAATCCCCAGTATGGTCGTTGGTTCTGTTACAAGGAAAATCACTCTATGGCATGGGGTAAACCACAACAGACGGAAATGAATGCATAAATCAACTCTAATCTCAAGTATGCTATATAAACAAATATGCTAATGAGACAAGATAAAGAGTCTACCTCGTCCAGGTGTTTGATGAAGTCCACCGTTGAGCACTTGACTCAAAGAAATATACCTGCAACTTGTCCTCAACAACCAATATACGCAAGCATATGGTGATAATATATAAAGTATCACATACAATAGCATATTCCATCAATATTCATAACAAATATGCCCACGTAATAAAAATTTAAATATTTTCAAGACATTAATTCGACGAGAAAAGAGTATTTATATTAAAAAGTAATCAACATAAGTGTATGAATGAAATACTTCTGTGTCGGCATGTTTGGAATAGAGAAACTAAGTCCCTTCTAGTTGGGCCTCCACCAAAGGAATGCTCATATAAGAGAGACAATAAGGTTCTCCATCAAATAGGGAAGAGCTTGGGGGTTGGACAATGTGTTTAGACTTAAAAGGACAACGAGATGTAAACTCAATATGAAGTGAATAATTTCTCCAAAGTAACTTTTCTCTCAAAGTTGAATTCTTCTCCTCTTCTCCACAGCTTGGATATGGCCCATTTATAACCTTAATATAGAACTGAAGGGCCGATTCAGAACGTTTCTAGTATATGGAAGGTCAAGGATCATGAATCTCATGACGTGACATGGAAACCCAACACCATTTTTTAATTTTAGGCACAAAACCTGATGTACGCAGGATACAATGGTGCAACCTATGTATACACATGATGTATAGTTGTTATGGCATGTATATGTGGAAAAATATAATTTTTATCTCTAGGAACTGCAAAAGGGGACTTCAAGTCTGCGTAGGGAAATGGAAAAGGCCTTCTGAGCAAGTTTGCATGGGGTGAGGAAAATCTTGCTATAACACCATGACCAAACCATTCCAACTTTCTGGCAATGAGAACAAGATTAGAAGACGCTCGACCTCATCATCAAAGTCCTCTTTTAGACAACTTAGCTAATTAGTAACCGTATTAAATTCATTTAAATGATCTACAATAGAACCACCTTCTGACATCTTCATATTAAATAATATCTTCATTAGAAATACCTTATTGGACACTGAGGGTTTTTCATACAATTTAGCCAATGCGTTCATCAACTCCTTCGTTGTATTTTATTTTCAAATATTGAAAGCCACCAATGTTGCTAGGCTCAGTCGTATCGTTCCTAGTGCCTTTCTGTCAAGAACCTCCCATTCTTCGTCCTTCATGGCCATCAACTTCTTTGCTATTCCACCCAATGGTAGGAATAGATCCTTCTGATATAAATAATCTTCCATCTGCATCTTCCATAAATGGTAGTTTCGTCCTTTAAATTTATCGACCCTAAACTTTCCATCTTCCTCCATTTCTCCCACTTGAACTAGGAACCCTCTTTTCTTGTGAGTTACCTTTCACTCTGATACCAGTTGTTAGAAAAATAGGATCATGGAGCAATAAAATAAAACAAATGTTGAAATAAAACACATAATATACACAATACAATAGAGACATAGATATACATGGTTCACCCAATGTGGGATACGTCCACTAGAGAAATTGCCAAGTCCTTCCTTTTTATTATTTAGCAAAATGAAGTGATACAACCTACAACTCAACCACAGTAACTTACTCTTATTTCTCTCGTAGTATCTTATCTTAGAATACAACATTCATGATAATACACAACCAAAATACAATTCCCTCATAAGAGAGGGTTTCCTTCTAGGGAAAAAAACCCTAAAAATAA
>ML787987.1:144264-154494 GCA_009831015.1 Picea engelmannii
CCCCCCCCCCCCCCTTAGCGACAGTTGTGGGGGGGAAATCCCCCCCACACCCCCGTTAGGGAATGGGGTCCGAGCATGACTGAAATAAACCTCTGAATCAAAAAGATAATAAGGATCCACAACCAATAGGGAGCTTGAAGGGGATAACTATGGTGTATAATATTCAAATAAGATAGGTCCTCAGAACTCCAGAGGACCTGGTGCTAGAACTAGGGAAATTATACCTATCCATTACAGATGGAAAGGGAAGGGGGAGAAATTCAAACATGTAAAAAGCACAAGTTAAATCTAGATCAAAATTGGATACTGGAAATCAACAATCAATAAAAGAGACCCTTGGAGCAGTGAAATCCCTTGCAGGGGTTTCAAAATGAAGATTATGTCTTTGAATTGCAAAGGGATGGAGTTTCCCCACAAAAGATGCCCCATGAAGAGAGTATTTGAAGTGTTGAACCCGAAGATTGTGATGCTTAAGGAAATCCTAAGTGAGGAAGGAGTTGTAGTAAAAACCTTGGAATCTTTGTTTCCGGGCTAGAAATTTGTGGAATCTGATGCTAGAGGGCGATATGGAGGCCTTTCATTGGGATGATTGGAGAGGAGGATTAATATAGAAAAAAAATTGGGTTTTGATTCAGGCAAGGAGTGGAAGTGATCGTAGAAGGCTTGGGAAAGTCCTTGACTTTGGTTAACATATATGGCCCGATAGTAAACATGCAAGAGTTATGGGACTCTCTTTTCAATAAGGAGTTCATGAGGAACCATGGATTAATCCTCAAGGGAGATTTGAATTTCTCCTTGGGGGTAGCAGAATCTTAGGGCCCTTAGGTGGTGCCAGGCCCTTTATTTGAATACTTTATGAATTAGTTTGTGGAGAAAGGATTGGTAGACATAGAGTTGATGAAGCTCGTGCCCGCTTGGAGGAATAGAAGGACGAGAGAGGAGAGGATTTCCCAAAAGACTCAATCGCTTTTTGGTAGCATAGGATTTACTGGAAGACCACTTGTTTTGAAGAACATGGGTAGCATAGGGAGGAATCTCGGATCAATCCCCCATTCCTTTGGAACTCATTGGAGGGGTGGAGAGGCTGGTGTGTCCCTTCAAATTCCATTCCTCGTGGCTGAAAGACAAAACTTTCATTGATTTAGTTAAAACCCATTGGATTCCAAACAACCGGAGGCAAGGGGTTCTTATTGCCAAAAACTTTGAGGATAATATTATTCGAGTTAAGAAGGAGGTGAAGGGATGGGCTAAGAGATAAAAGGAGGATGACACGGTGGAGCTCAGGGACATAGAATACAAGATTAAGAGGAAAGCAAGCATGGATGATGAGGGTTTCTACTTAGAAGAAGATAAGGTAGAGGCAGTCAGGTTGGAAAAAAAGAGGAAGGAGATTCTTCAGTCAAGGGAAGAAGAATAGAGGCTTAAACATAGGGATATTTGGCTTGCCAGTGGGGATGAAAAAACAAAGTTTTTCCAAGCCTATGCAAAGGGGAGAAATCTCTCCAATACGATATGAAGTCTCAAAGATGGGGCAAGAAGAGAGATCTATGAATTTACATGATTGGCAGCAATGGGAAGTTCACATTTTGAGAATTTGTTCAAGGCCCCCGAGGAGGCCTCCATAGTTGAAGTCATTCAGACAGCCTATTGCTTCCTAGATTTGTCAAATATGAGGGAAATAGAGAGCTCATGGCCCTTATCCCCGAAGAATAATTGAAGAGTGTTCTGCACAAATTTCAGAAGGATGAGAGTGTTGGTCCATATGGATGTGGGGTGGAGTTTTTTGAAGGAATTTTTGATATCCTTGGACAAGACCTGCTGGAGTTGGTGGAAGATTCCATGACGGAAGGGATGATTATCCCAGCCTTCAACACAAATTTTATAAAGCTAATCCCAAAGTTGGACTCTCCAACTTATTTTGAATATTTCTAACCCATCTCTTTGTGCAATGTTATTTTGCGAAGATTATTGCTAACATAATCAAACTAGTACTTTCTAAGCATATCCCAGAAGAACAATTTGGCTTCCTATAAGGAAGACAAATTCATGAGGCCATAGGGGCAGCTCAAGAAGGATGCACATCCTGAAGGTCCAAAACCGGAAGGGGCCAATCTTAAAAATTGATCTGTCAAAATCATATGACAGGATAAGTTGGATCTATCTTCGAATGCTTCTAACTCATATTGGTTTCGGTGTATATTTCATCACGTGGGTAATGAGATTCCTCTAATCAGTCTCTTTTGTGGTGTTAATTAATGGGCAAACTTCCCCTTTCTTTCATGCTCTAAGGGGATTGAGGCAGGGATTCCCTCTATCCCTACTTATTATTTTGTTGGTTGTTGAAGCTCTTAGTCGATTGGTGCCTGAAGCAAAAAGAAGAGGAGAGTTCCTAGGAACCTTGGTAGCTAGATAAATCTTTTTTACGCACCTCCTGTCCATAGATGACATTCTTATTTTCTGCAATAGGCACCCATGAGATCTGGTCAAACTGAAGGAAATAATGCACCTCTTTGGGAAGGCAACATGTATGATGATCAATGAGAAAAAATATGTAATTGTGAGGGACAATATGGATGATAGAGAAGTGAGGTTTTTATCCCAGCATTTTGTTTTTGAAACAAAGAATCTTGATGAAGGTCTTAAATATTTGGGGTTTCATCTCAAGCCAAACAACTATACCAAGGAGGATTGGATGTGGTTAATTGCCACAATAGAAAAAAAATGAAAGGGTGGTACTATAGATGGATTTCAAGGGCAGGTAGACTGGTCTTAATCAAGATAGTCCTTGAAGAAATATCAATTTACTGGATGTCCTTGGCATGGATCCCAAAGACAAGTCTGGAAAAGATCAGGAGACTTTTCTCCCACTTTCTATGTACAGGAAAACAAGAGAAGAAGGTCCTCCCTTGGTTTATATGGGATTGCATTGTTTCTCCAAAACAACTAGGAGGATGGGGACTAAAGAAAAATTTTCTATTTTCCAAGGCCTTGAAAGCTAAGGTGGGATGGAGGTTAATTTCAACCAGCAGTCTATGGACAAAGATAGTCACTCAGAAATACATAGCCCCCTTGTCGTTGGAGGACTGGATTATAAGTGTTTTAAAACCTCGTCATAACATTTTGGTGGTTTGGAGAGCACTTTTAAATTCCTTCAAAATCATTGGAGACGGTCTAGCCTAGAGAGGGGGAAGAGGCGATAAGGTCAGAATTGGGGTATATCCCTAGCCAGGAAGTGGGCAGAGACATCGATTACCTCAAGGGATGGTAGACAAGTTAAGAGATAGGGGGGTTATGAGATTGGAATAGGTGGCAGATCCAAATACTACCACCATTTGGAGACATGGTTGGAAGTCAACAACTGAGCTAGGATTGGACCTATAATTTCAACAAGATTGTGTTTCTTATATTGATGCTTTAGCTGTAGGCCACATGAGACTATCCATTAGGGAGGATGAATTAATATAGAGTATATCTCATTTTGGAAATTATACCCCAAAATAAGGCTATGTCTTCCTGTCTGCAGGACCAACCCCTAGAGATCCCACCTGGTGGTGGAGAAAGGCATGGAAAGAAAATTGCCTGGCAAAAGTAAAAAATTTCATACGGTGCTTACCGGAAAACAAGGTGCCCCTCTGGGAAATTCTATAGAAGAAATTATTGATTGGTTCGGAATGGTGTTCTATGTGCAAAAATAATAAGGACTCTGCTGACCATGTGTTCATTCGTTGTGCCTTTTGTAAATAGGTCTAGGCAGTTTGCACTGAAGTGCATGGGGGTTTGGGGCAGTGGGATGGTGCTTCGATAGGAGAATCTTAGGGAGTTTGGTTGGACCATCCCCCTAACAGATCCTTCAAATCACTCCCACTGATCATATGTTGGGGTGTATGGATCGCTAGAAATAGATAAATTTTCCAGAATGAGTCTTCCAATCCCTCTAGAGTCGCGGTCGAAGCTCTGGAAATATTAAGTCAGTTTCCCCAAGAGAAAGGAGCAACTTCACCCAGAGTATTTTTTTCAGAGGCCCTAGAAACGAACCAACCTTGGTCCTACTTTGATGGTGTTTCAATAAATGAGGCGCAACAGAGCAGTGGTGGTTTTATGTTGAATCTGTCGACTTCTCACTCTTTTCATGTAAAAATGGGTGTAGGGGAAGACTCCAACAACATAGCATAATTAATGGCCCGTAAAATCTTGCTCATTTTTGCATTAGAGAAGGGAGTTACACATTTGCAGGTTTTTGGTGATTCACTCCTTGTTACAAACTGGCTTAGACAGACTCAAGTGTGCAGGAATGTTTTATTGGAACCTCTAGTGGACAAAGTCTTGAGACTCAAATTGATGTTCACCTCATTCTCATGTGCTCACATTTGCAGGGAAAAGAACCAGGTTGTGGATCGTCTCTCCAAAGAAGGTTTGCAGATGGATCCTAGCCTTTGGCAGATCATGGAAAATCAACAAGATGACACCTCGGTTTCTCTCAGATGTCCTTATGGGGACCCAGTTTGATGTTGTTTTTCAGTCACTTTTGTTTATGATGTTTTGAGTTAATAGATATAATATGTTTCAATCATTTTGGACAGTTCTATGAGGGTGAATGATACACCCAGTTTTTTTATAATGGTCATATAAGAGAAATTTGATATATCATACAACTATGTTTTTTGGACTGCTGAACATAGAGCTTAAATCTCCCCATATCTTGAACACAATTTTGGTGTGTGTGCAGAATGTAACCTCTATGAATAAAAGTTACGATTTTTTTATTTTGGAAAAAAAAAAAAAAAAAACTTGTTGATCTCACAAAGAAACTCGACAACCCAAATTTATTAATGGACAAAATATTTTTATATAAAGAGCAATTACTAGAACAACTTGAAGTATTAAAAGTTGCATGGGTGAGTGAGTCAGTTTAATAAGTTAATTATTATTTATTATGATTTTCTTTCTTTCTCTATGTAGGGTTGACAATGAAGATATTGTTGTTCTCTCTCTTTCTAGGGTGTAGGTTGACCGACTATCATGTGAGAGAAGTTTAATTCTTTCTTCCACCTCCTTTAAGTCCTTTTGAGATCTCAAATCATGATTTTTTTCCTACTTTTCTATTCGAGACTTTGCGGTGCCATATTTTAGTATTTGAAAAGTTTTTGTTGATGTAATAAAGCACTTACCATTAGTAACCTAATATTAAAAATAAGATTTTTGTTTTTTGTTTTATAGAGGATCCCCTATGTAGTATTCCACTTGGACTTCTTTATGATCATGCATAGGTCATGTGTAAACAACATGTATATATATATATATATATATATATATATATAGAGAGAGAGAGAGAGAGAGAGAGAGAGATACATGTTATTTACACATGACCTATGCAAGGGAACTGCGGCTGGGGAAAACCCTAGCCACAGGCACTCTCTGTGCGTAGATCTCTTCTAGGATATCTTCTCATCCAGTCTCAACCGCCTAATCTCGATCGTTTTCCAGTGTGGTCTCTCTCTTCGCTATTCTTCTTCTTTCTCCTGGCTGGACTCTCCAGGCTCCTCGCAAGGCAAGTTATTTCTCGACGGTGGGATGCCCTTCAATGCTGTTATATTCGGTCAGACTCACCAGACTCCCCTCGTGATGGGTTGTTTCCTACTGGTGACGGCTACTCTCTGACTTGATGCGGGCTCGGATGGCGGTCGGTCCCTTCCTCTTGTGTGGTTGGGGCATGTTATTTTCGTCGCTCGCACCCTATTCTTGCATGGTAGATCCTTGGAGGCTAGATCTGGGTGCGGATCTGGTTATGCCCAAGTTGTAGTCTGGTTTTTTGGATTCTCCTGTGGGGTTGGGCGTCTTGTGGAGGCTTCATTTGGGTGATGCAATGGATTTGTTTCTGTATTGCAGTCCAGCTTTTTGGGTGCTCATGCAAGGGGTTTGATGTTTTCTTAGATCTGGTCCCCTTTGCTGATGTTGATGTTTTTCTCTTTCTGGTGGGGGTAGTGCCAGAAATTTAAGGTCCTATCCTTGGGCGTGTGATGTGGCTTCATCACTTTGAGGTCCTTGGATTGGGCATGCAGTTATGGGTTTATATTGTTGCTGGATGGGATCTTCATCAGCATGGCTTCCCTATAGTGATGCTATGGTGATTCATTCCTCTCTGACCTAGTCCTTACGATCTTTAGGGTTTGTTTGGTTTTTCTGTTTTGGAGTATTTTTATTTGACAAGCTCTCTTGCACCGAGTTTTAGGCCTTTTAGGGGTTTCTATCAACTCCTGTATTTTCTTCTTTTTGGCCTTCCAACCAGTTATTTTCTGTCCCTCTGGGATTTTTGCCCAGTATTGGGCAATGTTGTTAGCACCTATAGAATGTAATTTGGTTCTCTTTGGATGAATAGAATTACGCTTTTTCCGAGGAAAAAAAAAATTATATATATATAGTAATAATAATAAATAGCTATTAATTGTCTAAGGGACGCATCATTTCATGGATGATCACCATATGTGCCTTAAGGTTCTCTATATATTTGGCACATTCATTATTGTACATCTCATATATCTATCAATCTATTCATCTCATTATATACTTTCTTATTCAATATATTTTCTTGTCCAGTATGGATTACAGTTATTTATTATATTTATATGGATGTTCGTGATCAGAACGAGATTGGTTCTTTACATTGGTATCAGAGAAATTATGATCCTTACCCTTGACTACTAGAATTTTAATCAAAATTTGTTTCCTTTGACAACAAAACGATTGACCTTTGGCCATGTTAAAAAAAAATTCAGAGTTGCTCTGACTCCAAGGTTTTTAACCAAAATCAGGCCCTTAGCCAATTTTCAAATCTTGTTGAAAAGTGAATTAAATAACATTCTCCAGTTTGAAGGGGTATCAACGAAACGATATCAACCACAAGAGAAGTATTAATATTTTATGGTTAATGTTGACCAAGATTTACCATGGCGAAACTAAATTCATCCGCGCCATAGGTTGAACAAAGTGACTATTCAACATGTTAAAACAATTATTTCATTAAAATAAAAAGAAAAGAATTGAATCGATAAACGTTGCTTTAAAAAGTTTAAAAAAGAAGTATTTAAAGTTTTAAAAGGTATTAAAAGTTTCTAAAAAGTAAAAAAAAAAAAAGTAAAAAGGTAATTCTTATATTACATATAAGTTTTGGGATTTATTAAAATAAAAGAGTTATAAGTTGAAATATATAAAGGAGATTTCAAGATTCAAATCAAATAAAGTATATTAGGTTTCAATTCGAAGTTAAAAAAAGGAAGCCAATTTTAAATAAAAAGAAATAAGGCATGGATTTTAGTGATGAAAAAAGGAATTTATTATTATTATTATTATTATTATTTGATCAAAATATATTTTTCATGAGATATTGAAAGTTAAGGGTGTCATTTATAGATGTGATATAATCATTGTTATTTGTCTATTTAACGAGGAAAAATATTTAGGTGTGGATATTGCTAATCAATTATAAATTCCAAAATCAAATATAGAGAAAATCAAATTGTCGAATAAAGACAAAATAAACAATTTATTCTTAAGAATTGATAATTATATTTTTGTATCTCAATTCATTGTTAAAAGTATAGATCTAGAAGATGTTGACATAGTCTTAGGTTTTGATTGGATGGAAACATTGGGTATGTTCCTTCTTAATGCACAAAATAAATTTTTGACCTTCTTCTATAAAAAGAAGAGAATAACATTACGAGACTTCACAATGGAATCATGTATAGAAGTCCCCTCCTCATAAAATATAGATGAAGAATTACCATATGGAAGTTTCAAAGACTTAGAAGGGAAAATCAAGAATCCGAACAAACTCCTTACCAACAAGGATAAAGAAATTGTGTAAACCCAAAAGAAATTGGAAAGACAAAATTCAAAGGTCTATCAAATGAAACAACAAATAAAAGAGCTAGAACAACAGATTAACGACAAGGAAAATACCCACATGATAGAGATTGAAAATATCAATAAGAAACTATCACACAATAACAACGAGATCATTCGTTTGAGAAATCATAATAAAAATCTTCTGACACAAATCAAGCAATTAAAGAATGAAAAGCAAGGTGATCAAAAGTTAGAACAAGCTAATCAAGATTTTGAGAAGAAATTATTCAAAAAGGATGATGAAATTTTCCACCTTAAAAGTCATCATCAAGACTTGATCGAACAAATTAAGAAGTTAGAAGATGAAAAAGAGTTGCAACAAAAAAATGTCGCATAAAATCGTCAGTACAGTATCAATGGTCAATAAGGGAACTATGGTTGATCCCATAAAGAAGATACCAAATAATTTCCAGACCTCAGAGAAGGGAACAAACATTGATCCAATTGAATTACCAAAAGTATCAAATTTTGAAGAAAGTTCTATCAAACCAAATTCACAAGAGATTAAGATGCTTTATTGTAATCCAAATCACAAGAATCGTTACAACCAACAACAAGATCAAGCGAAATATAAACAAGTTTCCATGAAAGTAGATTTGGGATGGATCACTCCTAGGAAGATGCAACACATGAATTTTGGAATTCAAATATTATATCGTTTTGCTTCATCAAGTGTCACAACTACAAAAACAAAATATCTTGAGAAGACAATTCGAGCAAGAACAAGAGATAGGTATTTCTCTAATCATCTTTGAGGACAAAGCATTTTTAAGGGGAAGGAAATGTAACATACATAATATATATAATATTAAGTAATAATAATCATAATCATAATTAATAATAATAATAATAAATAGTTATTAATTGTCTAAGGGACGTATCCTTTCATGGATGGTCACCATATGTGCCTTTAGTTTCTCTATATATTTGACACATTCATCATTGTACATCTCATGTTAAGAACCAAATATCACTATAGCATAGAAAAACCTCAGAATAAGTACTCAACGCCTTGAAAAAGAGATAATTTTAGATAATAAGCCTCTTCGAGGGGGAAACCTCCTTTTACCCCACATAAATGTTCAAGTACAAGATGATTCCGAATGAAAATGTCTCCTTGGTATATATAGGAGACTAGGAGGTATAATTACAACTAATGGAATAAAGCCGACATAAATAAAATAACATTACTAATGTAATATGACCCAACTAAGGGGTAATGAGCCAATATTAGGGCTTAACATGCCCCTCCCCTTGAGACAAGTGTTTTTCGCAACACTTGAGTAACTCTGGATGCTTCTGTATAAAAGACTCATCTTCCCAAGTGAAATCTTCAGCCAATAGTTTCCTCCATTTAATGAGATACTCTGAAATGGATCTATTCCTCAGCTGGTGAATTCTTGTGTCAGTGATCGCTTCAGGGTCCAATATGATTTTTCCTTCCTCGTCAAGTTCTGGCAATATAGTTTGAACTGGGATCTTGTCGCCTATAACCTTTTTTAAGCATGAAACATGGAAAACTGGGTGTACTCGTGAGGATGCAGGCAACTCCAATGTGTATGCCATAGTACCAATCTTTTGCAACACCTTATAAGGGCCATAGTACTTTGGTGATAATTTAATATCCTTCTTGGCTTGCTTTAGGGACATCTGTTTGTATGGTTGTAGTCTTAAAAACACCCAATCCCCTACTTCAAAACTTATTTCACTACGATGTTGATTTGCTTGTTGTTTCATGTGATTCTCTGCCATGGTTAGGTTGTCCTTTAAGATTTGGAGAACTTGTTTTTTATTCTCGATGTGATCTTCCACTGCTTGAACCTTATATTTTTCTTTTAGAGAAGAAGTGATGGAAGGAGGATGGTGTCCATAGAGTGCCATAAATGGTGTCATTTTTGTTGCATTATGAAAGGAAGTGTTATACCACCATTCTGCCAAGGGTAACCAGTTGAACCATTGTGTTTGTTTATCATAGACAAAGCAACGAAGGTATCCTTTCAGACATTTGTTCACTATCTCGGTTTGTCCATCAGATTGAGGATGATAGGATGAGCTATGAGCCAATTGAGTACCCAAACAGGAAAATAATTATGTCCAAAAATGTCCAGTGAAGACGGGATCTATGACACTTACAATAATTTTTGGGCTACCATGTAGATTTTGAAATGTCTCCATGAATGCGGTGGAAATTGTACTAGCTTTGAAGGGATGAGAGAGTGCACAAAAGTGTGCGTACTTGGTCAGTCTATCAACAATCACCATGATGACACTCTTTCCTTCAGACTTCGGTAACCCTATGATGAAATCCATGGAAACCTCCTCCCA